>PVJI01014397.1:0-44362 GCA_004026765.1 Micronycteris hirsuta
AAATCTTATTTGTAAAAGCATCTTCTTTACATCATTACTTCCCTACAGCATTTTAAATGATTCATCAAACAAAATGCAGCATTACACAAATTTTCAGAGATGCATCTATTGTATAAGGTAGTCCAATTTCATTTATAGCAAATAAGAGAACAAATCATATTAAAGCCCAAGTCAGGGATCAAATATATATTGTTGTAATAACACATTAGCAGGTAAAAAAAAATTTTTTTGTGAGCTGGAGCTACAATTTTTTAATGAAACCAAACAGAATTAAATTGAAAATATCACAGTATATTCAAAATAGTAAGGGTTTTTTTTTAGTAAAACTTTCATTCTCTACATAGCTATATATATATTTATGAATATTACGTCTCCATGGAAAATATGTGGGTCTCCTAGTCAAGAGTTCTAGGGGTTCCCAAGCCTTCTCAGTACACAGAACCCTAGTGTCTCAGTAGTTTTTTCACGGTGCCCCTGGGCCCAAAAAATACCTACAATCCCATTTATTAAGTAGTTAGGCCCACACAACTTAGTATTTATGTCCTAACAACTCTGAAAAATACATACAAATTGAAAGAAATATTTTATTACTAATAACAAACTTCTTAGTGGGATATATGTGTCCGAGAGGCATACAATTTCTCAAACCTTGAAATCACTTTGGACACCATCACTTTCATTTATTGTTTCAAAAGGATTTTTGCACAGTACTTGCTTTTTATCACGGCAATCCCCCCAAACCTAGCTTTTTGAAGACACACTGGAATGCGGCACAATCTCAGGAGCACTGCCCGCCTCAAACTAAAGGTTTGAGCAATGTCCCACAGATGGCGCATGCCCCACAGGTAGCCCACAGCTGTCAAATATTACTGTTTCCCTCAGAAATTTAAAACTATCCCACAAGGCCCGTGGGAGTCCACTATGGTGCTCCAAGGTACCTTGAGGCACAATCTAGGAATCTTGGGTTTAAAAAATATTGATCCAGATGACATGCTTACTTTGTAGATTCAGAAATGAGGTTTAAGGTCACAAAGCTTGTAGAAAAGTAAATACATTAGGGATTAGCATAAAGTAATTTTAGTCTTCCAACAACAAAAGTTTTGAAACAGAACCTAATCATGTGATATTCTGTTGACAAAATCTGTAGATCTCTAAAAAACAACTATCTTCAAAAATATACTTATATGACCATATAATAGAAGAAAAATTCTGCTTTGGTATTTTTTTTTAGAAAAAGTTTTCAAAAATTATAGAAGTGGGACATATGATAAACAACACAAAAGTATCTAAAGTATAAAAAGGGAAGTCATCCATTCTCCCAGGGATAACACAGCTAATAGTTTAATGTCTATCCTTACAGACTCCTTCTCACACACAGAGAAATCAAAAGAAAATCACACTACATTTCTTTGCCTGTGTGTGTGTGTTTACAAAACTGAATCATATTCCACAATGTAGTGCAACTTATTCTTTCCCCCTTAATATTATATAACGAACATTCTTCCATGTCAGTACATAATAGTAAATGCAAACACTTATGTTTATGTGGCGTTTACTATGCTTATTTAGGGTTTAAATATTAACTTACTTAATTCTCACAACAGACTTGTAAGAGAGAACAATAACGATATCCCCTTTACAGATGAGTTTAAGTGCCCTGCTAACGGTCACAGCTAGTAAATGATGTAGTTAGTATTTGAACCCAGAAAGTCGGCTACATGGTTCTGAACACAGGTTCAAGGACACACTCAGCTGTCTCTCAGAAGTAAATATAAATATCCTTCAAACTGTTAACAAGCGCATAGTACCTCATACGATAAATATACTATAATATTCCCTTACCAATGGACATTTAGGACATTTTCTTGTTATTTATAAATGTTAATGACATTTATTTGTAAAAATGCTAAAAATGAACATCCTTATAGATTTGTTCCTATGCTCTTGTATTAAAATGTCTGTAAGATAAACTCCTAAAAATGAAATGACCATCAAAACAGAGTGTACTTTTAATTTTAATAGGTAATGCCAACGTCCTTCCGGAACACTATTCCAGTTGTGCCAATTTGTAGTTCCAACTACAGAGAGGGCTGAGAGTCATTTTTAAGTTAGCGAGTATTTTTCCTTACTGAAAAGAGAAGCCTGTTTTGAGTTTTTAATTAACACTGATGTAGAATAGATTGCCTGGTTGTTCACAATTATCTTCTCATTTGATAATCATCTGACACATTAAACAAATGTAGACTTAGCAGCTATATAGTGAATTCTTCATCCTGTTATAAAACCAACTATGGGTAAGAGATTTTCTTCACATGATGCTTGTTTACTTAGGTATAAAATGTGAGAAGTGGACTAGCTGGACTTTAAGATTTAAAACTCCCAATCCTGTAATTAAGAAGTGACTTAAAGCTATTACAAGCCTATAATTATAGTACCAGTATAATAAGTAGGGTCTTAAACCATCTATTTTCTTTAAATTACACTATTGCCAGAACAGCTAGGCAAATCATTAAAATAGTCAATAAAGTTTTCAGGATCCACCTGTGGCTTATTCGCGGTGGCTTTTTAATCCCAGGTGGCTCTTGTCATTCCCCTTCTTCCTAGAGAACTTGAATATACCCTTGGAGTATGTTCCTAAAAAGAACTAGGATCCATGAACTAGATGGCTTTGGTTTGGGTTTTTTAAATATTAGGTCAAGACCATTCTTCAGTCAACTTCTTCAACCAACATTTACTATTTTACCATGTGCCAGGCGCTGGGCGCCAATAGTTCACAGAGGATCTTTGCAATCACGGAACTTACAGACTAGATGAGAACGTCAAATAATAACCCAAAATAACTAACGACTAGAAAATGTAAAGTTGCCCTTGTGATAACAATAAGCAAAAAGTATTAGTATGGAAAAAACTATGCAATCCCTTGATTATCCACTTTTTGGGGGACTATTTGTGACACTAGATATTGTTTGATATGGGGTAAAAAGTCAATAAAGGTAATTAGGAGTATTCTGGGAGCGCCCTTCTAGTTCCTAGATAGGATGCTGGCTGATTCATGAATTGCTTAATAAAGCCATTTAGATCTTATGGCATATATATATATATATATATATATATATATATATATATTTGTGTGTGTATGTGTGTGTGTGTGTGTGTGTGTGTGTGTAGGGCTCCCGTGTGGGTGGGTGTGTGTGGCTCACAACTTGCTGCACCCTACAAAAAGAGCAATCACAATTATAGATGGCCAGTTAACTTTTTAAATCTACAATAAAACTCTACAATAAAAATAGCCAATTGTTACTAGTTTTCAGTTATGCTACCAACCATGTACTTGACTATTTCTTTTACATAATTAAAAGTATAAATGATTTGAACACCAAGAATGACAGAACAATGAGTATCCAAACAAAATGAGAGACAACAAATTAACTACAATTTCTTAGGAACACTGTTCAAGCAAAAAGTACATATGGAAGTAACGCCATATATTATCACACTTCATGATCTGTAACAATTAACAAAATGCTATAAAAATACTAATGTCTTTAAAGAACTGACAATCATCAGCATAAGGAGCAAGTGACATTTCAAATGGAACAAAAATAAATTTTTATTTAGATTTTAAAAAACTAAAGGCCAAAAGTATCTATATTAATATTCAATTTAAAATAATACTAATTCTAGAATGTTAAACTTACTATGATCATTTTGCAATATATACAAGTATTGAATAATTATGTTGTATACCTGAAACTAACATGTTATCAATAAAACACAATGAAAATAAAATTAACTCTAAATCAATTCTAGATCAACTGCAGAAATAAGGGCAGCGTTCACTTCACATAAAGGAACCTCACTGTGTGTCAATTTCCACAACTGCAAAATAGGGACAATATTTACCAAGCCTACTGCACAAAATTACTATGAAGACTAAATAAAATAATGTACGTGGAAGCACACCAAAAAATGATGTCCATTATTTTAGACAGCAGCTTCTTTTTTGTTCCCACTATAACTTAAAGCAATTTAGTAAAAGTAAAACTGGATGGGAACTTCGTCTCCCGTATTCTGCCCACAATAAGGCAGACGTGGTATAAAATGTGCAAACGACTGGCAATCAGAAACATTCGGCAAAAAATTCAAAACTTCCTACTTCACAAACTGATTACCCCACAGGAGGTTGGCTGTTCTGGTATTAATACTCTTACATAACACTACATAGCAATGTATCCCAGAGAATGAGAGAAATTTTTTCACATATGTATGGAATTTTTTACATATAACTCATCATCATTACAAAAGCCTGCCACTGACTATGAAAACATGAGATACACATGTACTTATCCACACATACAATGTATTCTAACTTGATGTTTATTTTCTGATTAAAGTATCTTAAATTCAATGCAATGAGGCTCAATGGCTGACTTATTTGATTACATGGGATTGCAGTTTGTCAATTTAGCACAACCAAACAATTACACGCCCACTCCTGAGTCTGAGGCAACTTCTACCACAGGTCTAACCACCAATCCTCCCAAGTCACAATCTCCTGTTATTAGCAGCACACTGCCTTATTTCAAAACGAAATTTTACACTAAGACTTTTTTTTTTCATGGAGAGCAGCTTTCAGTGTTTTATCACTGCTTGTACAAACCTTTTTCGGGTCGTTACTAAATCTGCCTAAGTCAGCCTTTCCTTTAAACCCCTGAAAATCGAGAGGGCAGGAGGAGGTACGTTAACATGGCAACATAACCATTAACGACTTTTCCAAATTCAAAACAAGGATCGCCATCAAAACACAACGATCCGGCGGCGTACATGGAGACCGACCACGATTCCTGACAACCTGTTTTCTGCTTTACGGAGGGCTGGCTACCACACTAAAGCCACATCAAAACCTGTACCTGTGTGCAACTTCCTATCCGAAAATGAAACATCCATCCAAATTCCAACCCACATTGGTAACATTAGCTAAATGTTCTTTAGCATGTCGGGCTACATTTTCAAGGCGGGCAGGGGAAAAATGACAACTTTAAAATTTCCCCTTAAACCATGTGTTAATAAATCGGAAGACGACATTCAGCAGCTGCCAGACTGGAGCAGAAAATCAAAGTTTTTCCTATACTTGAGCATGTTTATCCCCAGCAAAAAGGAACAGAAACTAGTCATCCCTGCCAGTTCCCCGGAATTTCCCAAAATATGCCTGATCTCTAAATGAGTAAGAGACACTTCAGAAAGCAAAGGTGAGAGGTATCGTACATCTTTCGCAGAGGACGGGAGGGGCGGGGAGGTGGGGGGCCGGCACTGGCAGGTAGAGGAGGAAAGCCCGTCTCTGGCAGGCACCGGCGGGGCTGGAAACCCAGGTCTCAGGAATAAGAGACGGCCCTCCCGGCCAAGCCTCAGGACCCAGGCTGGTCCGCGAAGGGGGCGCCAGGATGGGCCAGGGCCCCCGCGCCCCGCCCCACCTCTCGCCGCCACCGGGGACCCGGGACCGCGGACAGAGGCAGCGGAGGCTACGCGGGCGTCTGTGGTCCCAGCCAGGTCCTGCCGAAGCTCACCTGAGAGTGTCGCCTCCGCCCTCGGCTCCCACGGTGCATCCCGCGGGGCCTGGCGGAGGGCACAGCGACGCCGCCCCGACCGGCCCCAGGGCTGCCCGGCCTGGCCTCCCCGCTCCGGGGACGCACCGGGTGCCCGCCTCGCACCGGCTCCGGGGAGCCGCGGGTCTGCAGAGACGGAAGGAGAGGCGGAAAGGCAGCCTCCCCTCCCCCACAGCAAGCCGGCCCCTGAGCTGCGGCTCTCTGCAGTTCCCTCTGGCGCAGGTCTGGCCCCGCTCCCCCACCCGGGAGTCACTTCGGCAGTGGCGGCCCAGTCGCCATTACAGCCCAACAACTGACACGGAGGAGGAGCGGCGCCGGCAGCAGTGGCGGTGGCGGCGGCGGCGGCGCGAGGCAGGGCGGGAGCAGTAGGGGCCCAGGCAAACCTCGCGAGAACTGGCCCGAGACCGTTCCACAGGAATGCGACCTTCGGTTAGGGCCATGTTGATTGTGGCCAGAAGGTAAGGGCGGCAGAAAGCCACCCTTAGGAGAGGAACCTCGAGGACGCCATGATTGGTGTGGCGAAGTGTGAGCCTTGCGGGACTCGGGAGGAGCCAAAGTAGATCCGCAGCGGAGACCTTCCCTGCTCTCTTTCCTCCGACTTTTAGCTGGGCCTTCTGGCTGCGCATTTCACCGTCGGCCGCAAAAAACGAGCTAGGGGAGGGGGTTGTTGACAAGGATGACCTGGAAGTCTAGAAATTGCCGCTGTCTCAGAGTTTACGGTGTTTCACCAATCGTCCAAATAAATCTCCTTTCCCCCAGTCAGTTTCAGAGCGATCTCAGCTCTGCGGCTGCTGCAGTTATCCACTGCTGTCCCTGGCCGTTTTATTGGCGAGGGTTACAGTTCTGTTCTGCATGCACTCTAAGGGTTTAAGACTCCAGACCAAGGTGAAGGGAGATTCCTCCCGTTGGGTGTCGGCTTTGATATAACTCTGCTTTGGAAAAACTGCCTGTGGTCAACATATCTTCTAATATCTTTATCCTCTGTCCCCAGTCTTTGCGTGGTGAACTCTATCACCTGTCAAGATTTAGCTTAAATGACAGCTCTGGTGCAAATCATGACACCTTCCTCTACGTCTCCGCACACAAGCTCTCCACCCATCACTTTTCTCCACCTTCTGAAATCCAGTGGCTACTTCCCCAGGGACTGTTTCTCATTTTTAAGTATTTTGAGGATTTTTAAGTATCTTTTATTTCTCTATACCGCATCAGGGCCTAGCACAGTAACTTGGACATGTAGATGCTCAATAAATGCTTGTTGCATAGATCGTATCGATAAAAGCTGGAGGCGGTAGCTGCCCCCTCTTTGAAGAGCCCGTAGCTATGCCCGAATAGGAGCTAAGTGGACATACGAAAATGCTGCACTTTTGTAAAATAGGTACTGTGAACAGGAAACTTGGGTATCCCGATGGCGCAAGTGGCAGTAAGAAAAACAACCTAAGACAAGCTCGGAGGAATTGCCTGGGAGAGGGGAGGTGTGAAGGCCTATTGCTGGTCAGAAATACAGAACGTGGAATGTACCTTAAAGTTTCAGCCATAGTCACAGGTAAAACACACCAACCAATAAGGCAAATAGTCAAACAGTGTTTGTCTAACTCCTGGAAAAAGAGGAACTTGGGATTTTAACTCAGCAGTAGCTCCGAATCTCACTCCTCTTAAATGTGAATAGTTACCTGTCCCTTGCAAAAAACCATAGCTTGGAAGAAAAGAAATTCTAATAAAACAAAGTCTAGTTTTAAGACAAAGCCCTTTACTCAACTTACCTACAACCTCTTGTTGAGTAAATATTAAAACAGGTTGGTTCTGACGTATTGCTAGGTAAAAGACTTATTCCTGCCAGGGAAAGTCAAGATAAGACTCAGGAAAGAGATTAGAGATTTTCCTTGTACATTGCAGCTAAATGAATTTAGCAAGAAACAAGCTCAAATAAGCACGCACTTATTTTTGGATGGTCTGGAAATTCACTTTCTAACTTTAAAAAGGATTTAAAAATGCCTACTCCAAATAATCTATAAATACAACTGTCTTTGATTTTGTACCAACAAGGTGCTGAGAATGAGATGCTTGTGATCCAACACCTTGGGGTTTATGGGGACTTGACACTTTCATATTAGGGCAGAGCATTGTCGATCCAACCCACATCTGACCCCAAAGCCTCTGCTCACAACGATTTGCCCTCTTAAGTCTAGAACAAGGAATTCATCCTGGATGGACACAGTGTTAGCAGAGATTCTGGCTCTAGAGTATATATCCTTTTCTGATGTACAGGAAGTGACTTGGAGATACGAAGGAACTATAGGACACGCAGTTAAATTGGCGGTAGGACTTACCCTTTCTTCCCACTCTGAATTATTGGTTCATAGTGGTTGGTAAAGGTAGCTAGGATTTAGGAAGTATATTCTATAAAGTGTAAAGTTGACGTGAAAAGAACAAACATGCCCTCACAAAGAGTATGTATACCCTTCTACAAGATCACAAATAAAACATAAATCTGTTTAACAGTGCCATGCATTTAGCTCTAACAGTTAATAAAAACTCATTAAATGGATGGATGGATGGGTGAGTTCATTCCATCAATGAAATAGACCAAGAGGACTAGCTGGAACGCTAAGGCAGAACAAATTCCACTTCTCAAGTAGCTGGTTGCTCAGTTCAAAGTAGCTTTTTGGGGACTGAATTATCTGGCAAATTGCTTCAAATCCACATCTCACTTTTGATGGCTAATCCCTCCCTTAAAATGAGTACTGAAGTGCCCTTGGAACAAAGCCAGGCAATGGGGTTTCTTCCTTTCTCTACTTCTGATAAGGTCAAAAGCAAACCAGGATTTAGCACAAACCTGAGGCTGACTTTTTAAGTTTTTTTTTTAAGATTTTATTTATTTATTTTTAGAGAGAGGGGAAGGGAGGGAGAAAGAAAGGGAGAGAAACATCAGTCAGTTGCCTCTCATATATGCCCCAACCAGGGACCAATCCTACAACCCAGGCATGTGCCCTGACCAGGAATCCAACCTACGACCTTCATTTTTTCAGGACAACACCCAAACAACTGAGCCATACCAATCAGGGCTGACATTTTTTTTTTAATAGAGGCTTAGAATCACAGATTCATTTATTGTAGCAGTTGTAAGACATTAGAAACAATGGGTGCATCTTAAAAACATTGCTTAATAAAAGCATTGTTGAGTGTAAAAAACAACTTGCTTAAAAGATATCTACAGTCTGGCGTTTATGTACATAAAAACCAAAATAATTCAATACACATTCTGTGGACACATGTCTATACCCAAGTGCATAACAATATGGAAAATGGGGTAAACTCGGGTATTAGGGAACAGATCTGCATTAAGGTGAGGCTGACTTGATCATTGCGTTGCTATGATTTGCTCCCTATCTTGTTAGGTTCTCTCAACTGGATTTGTCAATGAGACAATCAATATACTTAACTCCAAGTCCTAAGTCTTTCTCATTTTCCCCAAATTAAATTTTGTGCTGGTTAAGAACAAAAATACTTCTTAAAAGTGATTTTGAAATGTTTTTAAGCTTTAAAAATTATATTTTCCTATATTTAACCCCCACGACCCTTCAAAGATTAGTTTCTTTTACTGTTGAGTGCCTTCTTTTTCTTAGTATTTTCCCTACTGACATTCCTTTTAAATTGCTTAGCTTAATAGGCACAGTGACCCCTTGACTACACACAGGCAACCCCTTTTTCTCAGAACACTCTTAAAGAGAAGAGCTTTTTTTCTTTAGAGCATCTCTTTGGTTCGTTGATGACCTATAGACTAGTAATAGAAACATGCAATAAAATATAGCAAGGCAGCCTGCAATTAAAAAAAAAGCTGAAGAATATAAGTCAGAACGAGGTTATATTTTGCAAGGGGGGAACCAG
The DNA here is from genome assembly GCA_004026765.1 of Micronycteris hirsuta. Taxonomy (NCBI): domain Eukaryota; kingdom Metazoa; phylum Chordata; class Mammalia; order Chiroptera; family Phyllostomidae; genus Micronycteris; species Micronycteris hirsuta. The sequence continues at coordinate 9,489 of PVJI01014397.1, forward strand.
CTTATTTACAGGCAGTGGAAAGTTTTAAACTCTTGGCAGGAGAGTTTCTATGGCCCGTCCAAAAATAGAAAAAGGCAGCTGAGTACCCAGGCTGGAAGAAGACCCACAGGTATTTAGTGAGGCTTATCAGCTACTAAAACACTCCCGGAATCCCGAGATTGGATGCCCCCCACCTGTTAGACAAGAAATGAGAACACGTGAGCATTTGCCTACAAATCCCACTGCATTAACAGAAGGCCCACAAAATATTACAAGAGGGCAAAAGCAGCTGGGACTGTCTGACAGAAAAACTGACAGGCAGAAATAAGAGTGATGGAGAAGACATGGCTGGTTTTGGAACTGGAAACAATTACATATATTAATCAAGCATGAAGTGAAAAATTTGGCAAAGCAAACACATATACTGTTCTAATTTGCTGATAACTATTTTACATATAAAAGTGATATGATAACTCATACATATGCATTTTATGTCATTAATATGTATCATATCACATATGTTAATAACTCTTGAATAACCTCAAATAACCTCAGTTACTCACATACGTTGTCGGCTTTAATTCTCATGGAAACCTCTGCTGTATTACCCTGTTTCACAGGTGAGGAAGCCGGTGCTTAGGAAGGCAAAGTGACTTGGTCTCGGTCACAGGGTAGAGAGTGGGAGAGCTGGAACAGGAACCTTGTCTCCTGAACCTGATCGTGTGCCTCTTGCACCACACGGGGGGCTGCTCAAGCCCTCCCAACACTGGAGGGTGGGATTCTGTGCTTTGGCCAGACTCAAAAGTTATGAGCGTCTGAGATGTCGTTCTGTTTGCTGAGTCCGTGGCTCCTCTCTCTCCCTCGTCTCTAGTCACCTTTTCACCAGATCACACAGGTGACAAAGGATGTACCGGGAGCAGCAAGAGTAGGTTTACCGCTGTGAGTACATGAAACAGAGTTTATTCTTATATTATTATTTATGAACTATTGCATTATTTTGCATTTGAACAACTGTGAGCCTGCTTTTGCCCTACCCTGTATACAAGTGCAGATGTACACACCTGCAGGCATTTTTATGGAGCGCTCTGCCCTAAATTAACTGACCTCTTGTCAGTCACTGTAATCCTGAGCTCAGGCCAAAATGAAAGAGAAATTTATTAATTCTTCATTTTGAAATGTTCTTACAGTTCACATGCAGTTCATATAAAACTTTGTGCTGCGATTACAGTTTACTTTTAGCAGAAGTATTTGATAGTAGTAGTATGTAAAGAAATTCTATTTGTGTTTTCATCGGTAGTGATATGAACTTCGCACCAACAAGTTTGTGTTCACGAAACAGACTATAAAACATTTATGGGAGCTTGGACTAAATTTATAGGACGAAAGGGAGAGAGTAACATTCTTGAGAGGACAACCACCATGAACCACCCCCTGCTCCCATAATATGTTCCCGTAAAGATTACAGAATTTTCAGGGACAGTCCTGAGCTGAGTGGGGATAGAAAGCATAGAATAATTCCCAGGCCTCTCTAGTTCATGGTCCCAAAATAATGTATCTCTCTCTCTCTCTCTCTCACACACACACACACACACACTTGCACACACAACCACTAGGACATTGGGTATTAACTGATACAGTTTCACTGTGGTTCTGTGTTAGGTGCCTAAAATGGGTTCTACTAAATAGCCTAAACCTAATGTGGGTGCTTCTTTGAATCTGGAAGAATTTATTTTTAAATCATCTCTTGCCCTGGCTGGGGTGGCTCAGTGGATGGAGCGCCGGCCTGCAACCCGGAGGGTCACCAGTTCTTTCCCAGCTCGGACACATGCCTGGGTTGCAGGTCAGGTCCCCAGTTGGTGGTGTGTGGGAGGCAACCAATCTATGTTTCTCGCCTGCTCTTTCTCCCTTCACTCCTGCTAAAGATAAATAAATAAAATACTTAAATCTCTTAAATTTCTCCCACGAAAAGCAACCGTGACTTACTCCAAAAGTATTTTCATCAAATTGTTTACAGAAGACAAGTTTTACATTGGTACATTCACTACCAATTTACGCTAATAAATGTCTTTCGGTATGTGGAAAGCTGCCCTGGTGCTATGAAGAGAAAAGTAGGTTAGATTCCTGAAATAATTTTCTAGTTCCATCACCAACTCATTGTGCCTGCCTAAACAAGCTATTTAGTTTCTTGGTATCTTTCTTTCTCCACCCATGAAATGGGGGCAGTAACATTTGCCATTAGATAACGTTGGCAGAGCACCTGGAGAACCTCAGCTGAGAGGCGCCAGAAGTACTTATCATCTGGGCATGACCTCATTCGGGCTGGCAGTTGGACTTTACCAGCCTTGCTGATGATCTCAGCACCCACCTTCCCAATGCTTCCTGTTCCGCTTGCTTTTCACTTGATTCCTGTCTGTTTACACTCTTTTTGTATTTTCACTTCATTGCACTGTTTGCATTGTTTTGAGGAGAGTTGATGCTTTGAAGAAACCATGAGACCACGCTTTAATGTGTTTTCTACTTTTAATGCATTTTCTACTTTTAATGGGTCGTTGACATTCATATGCTTATGTTTGTGATTTGAAACAAATCAAAAAGGACTTAAACAACTTTGTAATTTTAGCTATGACTTCCATTAGCCTTCTTGATTGAGTTATTTACATTTTAATTCATATGAAAGGTAACTTTGAGCATGCACACATATCTTTATATCCCTCCCTGTACACTTGGGGAAAGATTTAAGGTGGATGTTGCAACTGCTGTCAGTTTTGAGGTTTGTGTCCCTTTTCTAGAGAAACAAGATAACATGATATAAAGAGGGCAAAAGATTATTTCCCGAGGACTAAATCTGAGCTTAACCTCTAGTCCAACCAGCTGATACGTATTGATCCCCTGGGATAACATGGCAAAGGTCAAAGGGCTCCTTCAGGAACAACCGGCTGACTCAAACAACAGAGTTGCTGATTCAATAACAATTAAAACTTAGAGATGAAGTTAGAAGGAGGAAGTTGACTGCATTTCCTGAACGTGAAAGCACTTCATTCCCTCTGTCTGTCGACCTTCTTATCCAAGGCTGGTACAAATATTTCAGAGGAGCCAACTTGGTCTTCGGAATCTACCAGATAACAACAGGAAATCTAACTCTTGGGACTGTTTCCAAAGGAAAAGCTTTCATTGGAATCTGCCCACTAAGATGTTATGTTTCAAGTGGCAAGTATGACACCATTCAAACAAAGCTTGACTCATTTGCTGAACAATGGACAGATCATGGACTTCAAGAGAGAGACTTTCATCAGAAACACCAAGCAAAATACTATGGGCTTAACAGTATTTCCCTTATATCCATTATATGTTTGCGGCTTATAAGACATGGTTTAATATCACTTTTGCTCCTGAAGAAGTAGATATTATGGGATAGAATGTAGCATGATGGTTAAGAAAGTAGGCTCTGGAGTCAGACAGTGAGCTCAAATCCTATCTCCACCAGTTACTGACAGTATAGCTTTGTGTCTTCGTTTCAAAGGATTATGAAAATTAAATGAGATACTATGTGTACGAGGCCTAGGACGGTGCCTGGCACATACTACATGCTCAATAAACATTAGCTTAGACTATACTAAGCTTGGTGTGGCCCAGGTTGGGGTCTCTGAAAAGTGGACTGTGAGACAAAATTTAGTGTGCAGCATGTCTACCAGGTGTTCCCTTAGTGGGAACACCTGTGGGAGGGAGGGAAGGAAGCAGGATGGGGGAGGAGGAGGAGTCTCGCTGTACTACAGGTTCTGTAGCCTCGCCAATGCCATGGGAAGCTTGAGTGCAGTTGGCCCGCCCAAGTTGCACTGTGTTGGTCTGAGACGGCTGAGCCTTTATATTCCCTCCATCAGATATTGCGGGTGCACCACTCTCCCCCTTGCTGGGCGTGACCTTGGGCAAAGTGGCTCTCCACAGCTGGAGCAATCCGTGAAGTGACTGACAGTGGAGGCTGTCCACTGACTGCACTCCCAGCGGCAGATGCAACAAATTCTTCCTTTAAGGGTATCTAGGTAGCCTACCTTCATTGTTCAACGCCGGGGGGGGCTGTGCAGCATTCGGAAAAGAACATTAACAAATTACAGATGCTTGAATAAAAGAGAGGTCTTTAAGGACAAAAGCAGGGTAGTGACGCTGAGTAGGAATAAGCCACGGGAACAGGAACAAGAACTATATATGAATGATGGAAAGCTTTCTCATTTTTAATCCCCCAGATTTTTGTAGAGGAGGGACTCAAGGACCTGGAAGCCCTCTGTTTCATGAACACTGATGGGTTGGGGTTTGTAATGGGGGTGTAATCTGGGAGAAATCCTGCGTATTCTGTGTAACAAGGGTCACCTAGGAAGGTGGAAATAGCAGCCAGTCACAGCTGATGCCAGTCAGAAGGGGCAAGGAGAATTGTTGCTAAGGATTTAGGGGAACAAAAATGGCTAACATCATACCTTTGATGCGCTTGGCACTTTCTAAGTGCTTTGCATGTACTACCTGACTTAATCCTCACATTATAAGCGAGAAGTTACCATGATTTCCCCCGCTTAGAGATGAGGAAACTGGGGCTGAGAGATGTTAAGTAATTGGCCAGTGTGACTCAGTGAGAAAGTGTGGAGTGAGGACTGGGACTCAGGCAGGAAGAATCTGGACCGTGGGCCTGTTCTCTTATCACCCTCTCCCCTCTGTCTTTGTGAAATTGCCAGTGCTTTTGATACAAATGGGCTCTATCTTAGGAATTCAAAGAGGTGTCATTTTGCATCAAGGCTGAGAGAGGGCAAGAACAGAGGCTGCGTGGTATGCAGGGAAAGCTAACACCCAGGTTGCATGCAGGTATTTTGCAAAAAGATGAGGCACTGTGAACCAATACTGCCGGCCTTTAGTTACAAAAGCATGATGCTAGTGTGAAGCAAACATGAGTCAACAGGCAGGACTGTGGGATGACAGTCTCACTCCACTTGAACATCTTCATACCCTCGGTGTGTGCAATGCTTGATTCCACAAAGCTGAGCAGGGAGGAAAGAAAAGGGTTTAAAAGAGAGCCACACATGAGAACCCACAGGTCAGAAATGTGCTCCAGCCTGTGTAGAGACTAGAGAGATCGGGGAGAAAATACCATATATGGGAATCTTGAGGTTATGTACACAGTGGTCAGAACAGATACTTTAAAGCCAGATTGCCTGGGTTGGCATCTCTGATTCATCACTTGCTCCATGGGTATCCTTGAATGTCACTTTCTACCCTTCTGTGCTTCAGTCTCCTATTAAATTGGGGTAATAGTACCGCTTCACTGAGTATTGTGAGAATTCAATCAGTTAATATGTGTAAAGCACTTGGAACAGCTTTAGTAAGTACTCAGTAAATAACAAATATGGACAAGGGTGAAGGACAACTCAATACATATTCAAATATAAAGATCTTTTATATAGCTCATTTCCATCTTCGTCATACAAAAAATAAGAGGAAGTCCATTTAAACTACGAGAGATTGAGAATGGATTTAAACATTTTGCCCATCAAGAAGTGCATGTACCAAGTGTGGGTGAAAGTTCTCCCTCAAGGACAGTAGGCCACGGAGCAGGTTCTCTTCTTGAGTTAGCCTGAGAATGGTGCTCTCTAAGTGTGGGGAAACACTCAAACATTAGGTTTGAATCAGGGTACATGATTGCCTACCATGCCTCTCTTGCCCAGGACACAGACCGAAAACTAAAGAAAGCTCAGTGTTCTCTTGAGGATCTTACCAACAAATAGTGGCCATTATGTATCAAGATAGTATCTGGAGAGTTTTTTAAAAAGATTTTAATTTATTATTTTTAAAATTTTATTTTTTTTAAAGATTTTATTTATTTTAGAGAGAGGGGAAGGGAGGGAGACAGACAGAGAGAGAAACAGCAATGTATGGTTGCCTCTCACATGGCCCTCACTGGGGACCTGGCCCGCAACCCAGGCATGTGCCCTGACGGGGAATCAAACTGGGACCCTCTGGTTCCCAGCCCGTGATCAATCCACTGAGCTACACCAGCCAGGGCTTATTTTTATTTTTAGAAAGAGGGAGAGAAACATCAATGTGTGGTTGCTTCTTGTGTGCCCTCTGCTGGGGGCCTGGCCCACAACCCCAGGCATGTGCCCTAACTGGGAATTGAACTGATATTCAATCCACTGAGCTATACCAGCCAAGGCAAGATAGTACCTGGAGTTGTGATAAATGTTTCCCTTTTTCAGCATAGAAAACACAGAAGGAATGGGAGGAAATCAGAATACAAATTTATCCAGACAGAGCCATGACCAGGACCCAAATTTTAAAAACATCTCTATATATTTGAAGATTTATTCAGTTGTCCTTTAATTATCTGCTTATTTATTCTTTGGTCGGATCCCAGCAAACTGCCATTCTACCCCTGGTCCTATTAAAGGGGTCACCTAGCCAAGTATGTATAATCGTGATTTTTTTTTTCAGGGATCATCCAATCAGATTCACATCCATGGTGTGTTAAAGTCACAAAGGGGAAGTGGCTAGGGTGCGGTGAACCCTAAGGAGAGAGAGGAGTGGCTGCTGAGGTCTCCATCCAGAGCAGCCTTCCCAGTTCCTGTATTTTCCTGTCTTGAGGTCCAAGACACATAGCCTTACAATCCCACCTCATTACTCCCTTTCTGTTTTGCTGGTTTGACAGGGTTTATTTACAATCAAACAATCCCTGACTAAATGCGTGACTGTCTCTGCTTCAAACTGCTGAAAGTCAACAGAAATTCTTCTACACAGAGAAGAATTTAGTCTACCACTGTGTGCTTAGTATTTCTGGAGAAGATACTTGAGCAATAGAAAGATGTTTCGTAACACAGCATTTTGAAGAGTCCCCTGTGAAGTATTTTAATAGTTTCGGTAACACACCACATTTAACTACCAAACCTTGTCATTCCACTTCTCAAATATCTTATTCATCTTCCCTCCACACCACTTCTCTATCTTAACTACACAATGGGAAGATGTAAGGAAACCCACTATCTCTTTCAAGAAAATTCAAATGCCAAATCTCACTGTGGAGAACACTCAGGGTCTCCCAGTTGTCTCAGCCTTCCCCTTCCCCTTGGGGACCTTTCACTTAGGATCCTCGCTTGCTTCGCTGGAAAAGGACTGGTTTCCTTGCACCACATGGACTGATCCCCTTTGTCATTTTTTTTTAATGACTTTATTGTTGTTGAATTACAGTTATCTCTTTTCCCCTCTGTCTTACATTGCACGAAGCAACTCTGACTCCAGAATGAAAAAGTCATAAAAGCTTTAGGAAAAGGTTTACGAATAACAGGAAAAACGGCAAATAAAACACTGAAAGACACAAATTACCTATTCCAGCTCACTAGGTAGGGTGTGTGATTTGTATTCAAGAAACATGTGAGCACTCGGAGGGATCGTCACTGTCCATGCATCAGTGACACTCCTGCTCTCAAGGCGTAAGGACATGGGAGTGAGCTACCTGCTGTCCGCAGTGATGCCGGATGAATGAGTGGAGACCAGGCAGCTAGACCAGTATTGTGGGAGGGGAAATAGGGAAGGTTTCTGTGACATTATCTAAAAAACGAAGGCCTTAAAAGAAACAAGAATTAGCAGAGCATGAGGTTGGGAAAGGCAGAGGGCAGAAAATGCAGCATTCCAGAAGGTTCCAAGTATGTGCAAAAGGGAAAAGTACGATTTGTAGACTGTGAAGGTTTTCTCCTTTTTACGCCCAGGAGACAGGCTGAGATTTTCCTATCACGTACAAGAGCCCAGAAGCACGTCGGAACTCTTTTCTGAATCTAGGCCAAAGAGAGATCAAACTCCATCATTTCCTCTTTCCAGTCAATGGCAGCTCGCTCACTTTGGTTTCCCAGACTCAGGACTCATGTCTTCATGGCAGGTGGCTAATGCCAGAATTGTCACACCGTAAGATTTTGCTTTACGACCTTGATGGGGACAATATGGCAGAACAGTCCATTACCTTCATGCACTCGGTGAGAAATGCTTCCTTACACCGCCGACGCAAAGGCCGCTTTCCAAAGGTGCAAGGTCGGGGTGGGGGGTGGGGGGCGGTGCTGGGTCTCATCTCTAGCTCGGGCATGACCTATGCAAACCCTTTCTTCTACAGTTCTCCTCGCAGAATGAAAAGCAAGTTACTTCCATCTTCGTTTTGAGGACTGAAGGTTTACAAAACTTCTTTACATACAAGGAAGTCATCAAAAGGGAAGCGAATTGAGTTTCTAGAAATTCGTATGACCAGTTGTGGGTCTCCCTGGGCCAATATTGCCAACCAAAGTCACAATGCGACTGATTTCTAGAGACCCTAGTCCCTATTTTCAAGCTGATGACATTACATTTTCCCTTACAAAAGAATGTTAGACAGAAAATGGGATATTTTAGGCAGCAATGATCTATAACACAGATGCTCTTGAGCATGCACTCTCAATGGGGGCAAAATAATATTCCTCTCCATCTGTATAAAGCACAAAAATATACATGATCCCCAAACAGATATCCAGAATGTACGTGGTATTACATTTCACGGGGGCAGACGATTAGAAAAAATGTATCGAAAAGGCTCTTTAAAGAGGTGTGAATTTAAAATTTCAGAAACGCTGCTACAGATTCTTTTGTTAAATCGGAAATACCTAAATTCGTTCCATTTTAGTGACAACTGAAAATCCCTCGGTAAAACAGAAAATCATGGCAATGACACTGCTAAACAACGTGCTTGCGAAGGGATCTAGTTCTGTGACCTTTGTTTCTGTAGCCAAGTGGAAAGAAAACTCTCAGATTAATTTTAAAAAGTTTATGAATCATTAAGCTTACAAAACATACAGAAAGTACAAACTAAGAAAAGTAAATTTATTTAAATTACTAAAATAGCTTTTAAAGTCATTTACAGATCAGCTGCTATGATGATTTCTCCTGAAAGGTAAGTAAAATTAATTACTTTAAAATTATTTTGGTGAGACATTTATTAAAAACATTTTTTCTCCATGTAATATATAGGTATAAAATAAGCCTTTCCAAAAACTCTTTATTTTAGAATCCTCTAGAAACCAGATGACCCGACTTCTGGCGAGAACGAATGATAGCAAGGGGTGTAAGTTTATGAACGCAGGCGCTCCTAGCGGGAAGAAGTGAGACCACACTCTACTACAGTCATGAGATGCTCAAAAAGTAAATGGTGAAGCCAATGCCTGGCTCTAGATTCCTAAAAACAGTATTTTCATCTAAAGGGTTTGTTGATAATTAAAAAAAACAAGGTGACTCTAGAATTTTAAGATTCTAAGAAAACCAAAACAGTTGCTAGATGAGAAAGCTGTTACAGATGCAAAGTTACAAATGAAATTCCATGGTACAGCAATGTACAATAGTACATTTTAACATTCTTCATATATGGTAAAGTTCACTTTCTTTTTTGGCTTGAGGCACTCTTAACAAAAGGTACGAAGTGCATAGAAAAATCTTTATACAGTATTTGTTCTGAGAGTGTCACTAAAGGGTTTAGACGGCAACAAGCGGACACACAGATTAAATCCTTCAATAGCCCAGGAAAGCTCATTAACAAATGGTTTACCAATTCCTGAAATTATATGCCTTTTGCCCCTCTCCCTTCCCCGGAAACTACATTTCTTAATTCAAAACAAAGCTTCAAAACATATCCAAAATAAGCTGCTCTGAGTTTACCTGCCCTTAACACTCAAATGAACAAGTATGCTTAACCTTGTGATATACATGCTTCAAAATCTCTGGGAGGCCCAAACATTTCTTACAAGGTTTAAAAAGAACATGTGAAAAACAAATCCCAACAGAAGTCACCGAGAGTGGAGTTTAGATAACCGTGTTTGACGAATCTAAGTCTCCACGGCTTATTTTAACATTTCATCTTAAAGACTAATTTCCCCCCCTTTCCTTCCCCATTTTGCAAATTCTCTTTTCCTTTGCCTCCTTCTCCTCACCCTCCAAAAACAAAGGGAAAAAAAAACCAACCCCAAAACACACTCAGATGACCTTTCATTCCTTTTGTTCCTATCAGCAGAAACTGAGAAACTCCCACCTAAATGACAAAAGAAAAGAAAATGGGGAACCCCCCCGTTGCATTTAGGGAACTGCCTTACAATAACTCTATGAGCTGTATAAAGTCTACGATGAAAAATTGGGAGGATGTGTAGAAGAATTCTCTAGTCTTTCTTACTGGGCATACGATAGCAATGATGATTCAACCTAGAACCTAAATCAATCTTCTGTGGGACTGCATATAACTAACTCACAGTTCTCAAACACCAGTAACACAAATCTCCACGGAAATAGGGAAATGTTTCTTTCAAATGACAGGTAATAGATTGGATAAATGATTTAGATGTTCCATGTTTACAGAGGAACTTAACTTTCTCTAAAAAGAAACTAGTTCTTTCAAAAAGAGCTCTGTATTCTGTCTCTGGTTAGAAAGTCAAAAAACTCTCAGACCTTGAGACCTGCTTTCTCTTGTCCCCCCTTACAAGCAGATGCCCCTTCTCAGGGCATTCTCAGGCTGTACAGGCAGGACTAAGTGGGAAATACGGCTCCAGAGCCCACTCAGTTTGTCCGGGTCCATATGTTTGTAGGAATTGGGTGTGTTAGAGTCAGTGAACTTGACTTTCAGGAAATCCCTCACTTTTTCTTCAATCTCCTTTAGGCTGAGACTGGTTTTAAGTGTCTCCTCCTCCAACAAGACGGTCAGGACTAAGGCCACGTCCTTGAAGGCGGCGTTATCGTGGTCGCAGTACTTGTAGAAGATCAGAGTGGAGCCCGCGGGCAGGGACTCGACGCGGTGCACCACCGCCGCGTTGTGGCCGTTCTCGAACCCGTTGCTCAGCTCCTTGTCCATCTCCAGCTTCACAGCGTCGCTGTCCTGAGTAGCTCTGCCTGTCCCGTCAATCCGGATGGCAGGGACACTCCGGTAGGACGAGTAGGCGTCAGCGATTTGTTCACTCAGACACCTGAGCGCTTCTTCAGCATCCCGGGCAGCGGTGAGCAGCAGGATGGCAGGCTGCGGCCGCGGCTGGGAGCTATTGAGATGCTTTTCCAGGAACGTTAGGCTCCTCTTCCACAGCTTCTCGTCTTGACCTTGGTACTTGTCCATAAGCTGTTTCATCTGGCTCTGGAACGCCTGGACAGCAGCGGTTTCTATCTGAGGGGGGCCGGTGTACCACCGACCCCCAAAGATCAGGACAGGGACCAGAAGTACTGGCCACCACCACCACTTCACCTTGGCGACAGATGCATTTTTGGGTTGTCTAGTCACGTCTGCTCAGGCAAAAAGAAATGACAGAAAATTAAATTATACAAATATAATTTTCTTAGATTCAAGGGAAAGTGACTTGTAAAACTACTAGTAAGCTTTGTAACCATTAGACAAAAGAGGAATTTAAAGAAGGGAGCTGATAATTTACTTTCATAAACAAGTAATTTAGGGTTACACCTGAAACTAATATAACACTGTGTATTAACTGTAATTAAAAAATAAAAAATTATTTAAATTAAAAAATGGAAAAAAACAATTTATTATGTTTTTTACAAAACTCTCATACCCATGGTTAAGTTATGTGCATAAACATGTCTCTTCAATGTCGAAATGACAAGCGGTCTTAGAGGGAAAAGAGAAAAAACCACGTTGGGGAAAACAAGCGATGCCTCAGCACGCATCACAGGGCAGGGGCACCAAACTGCGCTGGTGTGGCCTCGGTACTCTTCATGGCCACGCATTCAAGGGCAGCGGTTTTACTTAGAATGTCCTTCGTAAAGCAGTTGAAATTATTTATTAAAACTCAACCCTTGAGCACAAATCGTAATATTCTGTGTGAAGAAATGGGAAGCACATGCAAAGCACTTCTGAGCAGAGCACACAGTACAATGTGGTCTCAGGAAGAGACCTCCGTGCAACTGAGCTGTGAGCTGAACCAGTGCCTTCTCATGGGATTTTTAACTGAAACAAGTGACAAACTACGGTTAGCCAGACTTGCATATTTGATAGACATTTTCTTGAAAATAAAGCAAGCCTGACAACTGATAATATTTGTTGCCAATTATAAAATTCAAGGCTTCCAGTGAAAATCAGGATTGTGGAAATGTTGTATCTGCCACTATCAGTTTGAAGGCTCCCAGTTCTTGAAGACTTCTGTCTTGAGCTCGGTGGTGGGACTAACAAATGCACTGTTTTCTATACTGTATTACAAATGTCTCAACACTTGGAAGAACTGCATAACTTAGTGAATCGATGTTTTCCAAATGACCAGTGCATGATATTCTACCCAAAGTACAAGGACGACCAACAGATTTTAGAGAACACAAAAAGTTCACTGATGTGGTTTCAGATTTCGTATTTCTAATAACATTTAGAAACTAACACTTGTTGAGTTTGGGACAGTATCAAAATAAGAATATCCACAATGATCTGAACCATTAAAGATTCTATGTTTCTTTATAAAGCTGTATATTCTGCAGATACTTCAATCAAAACAATACATTGTAACAGACTAAATGCAGAAGCAGTTATGAGAATCTAGCTCTATTTTATAAAGCCAGGCATTAAAGAGATTAGAAAAAATATAAAACAACCCGTCACTCTTCTTACTAAATTATTTAAAAATAAAGTAATATATAAGAAAATTTTTTTTCAATTTTAATTTTAGGTAAATATGGATAGGTATAACCCCATATTATTAAAAAAAAAAGATTAATTTCACTAGTGGAAAGTGTTATTGAGACCAAAAAGTCTGAGAATCACTGTACTGACAGTACAGTCTGAGAATCACTTGGTACTCACTCAGGATAATAAATAGGCTTAGAAAATGACTTTCCTCCAATGCTATAAAGAAGGTAAGTGGTCCAATCTAATTCAAATACAGTGCTGTGAACTTTAAAACCCAAGGTGAGTCCATTACCTATTATGCTCTGTGAGGACTTTTTTTTTTTTTGACTCAGCAACATCCACTCAGTTAATAGTATTAGTAGCTTTAGTTATTAACTTTTACTTTTGGTCTCATGGACAATAAAATGAAAGGGAAAACCAGATGTCATTTCATATAGTTTATCCTTAAAGAATTTCACTGCTAGCAAAATATATACTTGTTCCACTGAAGTGCTTAAAATATAATTCTTCCAATAACATTAAGTTATTCTGCTGTCAAAAAAATTAAAAACAATGATGAATCACCAGTTTTAGAGACTCAATAAAAAGTAAACAAACTTACATTGGCTGAAGGGTGATGTAGGCTGGTTTCCAGGCTTTGATTTCTGAATGCTGTTATCTAATAATAGGAGTAATAAAGATTACCAATTTGTTTCACAACTTGAAGTTATTTTCAACAGAGAAAGAAAGTACAAATTCCACCAAGAGAAAAAAAGGTGGAGACCAGCCAGAAGCAGAACGAAGCAGAAGCACCCATTACAGTGGCAGCTCCCTGAGACAGTGCCCCGTTTCATTCACAATCTGCAGGTTGTGGTCCAGCACAAAGGACACTGAACACACTCGCTTTGTGAGAAAGCCTTCAAGTATCTGACCCAAATTATTGCATGGGAGTCGTGAAGTTAAAAAGATCAAAGAAATAAGCGCAACTGTCCTGAAGGGAAACATGTACTATCCTGAAGGGAAACATATACTATCTGAAACAGTGACACGTATCGACACTTGTCTGGCGACGGTGCTGCAAAGAGCGAACGAAGGACTTACGGACTGTGGATTATGGCGCTATCTAGGCGAGGCATTCTAATGGAAAGCTCAATCTTAACCCTATTTTCCACCTCAAAACTGATTCAAAAGTTTCCTGGTGCTTCTGACCACTTCAAATATCAGTAATTTTAAAAAATCACATTGGTTGGGGGCTGGGTGGAAACGGTGCAGGGACTGAGAAGTGCAGGTCGGCAGTTACGCAACAGTCCTGGGACACACGGTTCAGCACAGGAAGTACAGTCGGTAACATTGTAATAACTACGTGTGGTGTCAGGTGGGCGCTAAACTTGTGAGGAATCACTTTGTAAGTTATATGAATGTCTAACCACTAGGTCGTATACCTGAAACTAATAAAATATTAAATGTCACCTGCAACTGAAAAAAATTAAATGAAATAAAAACTACATTAAAAACCGTTTTATCATTTCTGTTAATAGACAAGTAAATCCGTTTTAGGTTTGTGGTTGAACAATAGGTTTCAAAAATAATTTTCTCACAATTTCATCAAATCTCTTCTTCACCCATTACTACTTTAGGAAACTAATTAAAAGCTAGCACAGCTCTTTTCTTTTTCTCTCCATCCTTCTTGGCTTGGCCGCAGATTTGAACATCTGACGGTGGAGAGGCTAAGTTACTCAGTCGAATGACCTACACTGACCAATGCTAATGTCTATCACTCGTCTGGAGTTACAGCTATTACACATACAAATGATCTTTCAGGCAGATCTTCCTCGTGTTTCTGAACAGCTTTCATTTGGGAAATGCTGAACTGAACTGGATGAATAAAATCAGCACTGCTGAGATCCAGAAACAGCCTTATTTTTGGTCATATGACAAAAACCCTCAAATGTAACAAAATGACATCAACCTAACTCTACAGGCATACTGTTTTACAATTATTAGTTTAGCCTAATAAGCTACATCTTTTAGAAGTTTCTAAATTAGGTTACCAAACTTATAAATGCATTAAAAAAATCCAACAGATAATGGTTAGCCTGAATATCTCACTCCATGATTGCAGAGATCAAACAAGGTAATACATAAAAATGCTGTGAGTGCTATACTAAGATGATATTAATGATGAATAGCTAAATAATTATTATATAATATTTATATAACTCATAAATTAAGAAAAGAAAATTAATACAAACAAAATCCCCCCATTTACAGTAGCATCAGAAAAAATAAAACAGGAATAAACTTAACTAAGGAGCTGAAAGACTTGTACACTGGAAACTATAAAACACTGACGAAAGAAATTTAAAGTAGATAGAAGTAAATGGAAATATATCCCATGTTCATAAATTGAAGAATATATATATATTTTTTTAGAAAGATTTTACTTATTTATTTTTAGAGAGAGGGGAAGGGAGGGAGAAAGAGAGGGAAACACCAATGTGTGGTTGCCTCTCGTGTGCCCCAGTCTGGGGACCCGGCCTGCAACCCAGGCCTGTGCCCTAAGAATCAAACTGGCGACCCTTTAGTTTGCAGGCTGGCACTCAATCCACTGAGCCAAACCAGTCAGGGCTAATTGAAGAATATTCTTAAAATGTCCATAGTACCCAAAGTGATCTACAGATTCAGTGCAATCTTATAAATTCCAATGGCATTTTTTTACAGAAATGAGAAACAGTTCTCAAATTCATATGGTGCCACAAAGACTCCAACTAGCCAAAGCAATTTTGAGTAAAAACAACAAAGCTGGAGGCATTACATTTCCTGATTTCAAAATATCTCACAAAGTTAAGTAATCAAACCAGGATGGTATGGGCATACAAACAGACACACAGACCAATGGGAGAGAAGAGAGTCCAGAAATAAACCCACACAGACTTGGCCAACTGATTTTAGACAAAGGTACCAGACAAAGCATGGTCTCCTCAATAAACGGTGTTTGGAGAACTGGATACCCACATGTAAAAGAATGACACTGGACCCTTATCATATACTATACACAAAAATCAACTCAAAATGGGTTAAAAACTTAAGAACCAAAACTATGAAACTCCCGGAAGAAACACAGAGAAAGAGCTTCCTAGTACTGACCTTGGCAATGATTTCTTGGATATGACACCAGAAGCACAGGCAACAAAAGCAGAGATGGAACGAGGTTACATCAAATGAAAAAGCACAGATACATGATCAAAGTCACCTCACACCTGTTAGGACGGCTCTTACCAACGAAACAAAAGAGTGATGTAAGTGAAGAGGATTTGGAGAAAAGGAAACTCTGTACACTGTTGGTGGGAATATAAATTGGCAGCCATTATGAAAACTAGTATAGAGGCTCCTCAAAAATTTAAAATGGAACTTCATATGGTCTAGCAATTCCACTTGTGGACGCAGGAAATTCAGATCTTGAAGAGTTATCTGCACACTCGTATTCACTGCAGTAATATTCACAACAGCCAAGACAGATGAACAGATTAAACACACACACACACACACACACACACACACACACACACACACACACACACACACACACACACACACACACACAGAAATACTATTCAGCCTTTAAAAAGGAAATGCTGCCATTTGCAACAATATGCAGGACATTCGGCTAAGCGAAACAAGCCAGACACATGGACAAATACTTCAGGATACCACTTCTGTGAGGAATCTAAAATACAGTCAAATTCAAAGAAGCAGAGAGTAGAAAGGCGGTTTCTGGGGACTGGGGAAGGAGAAAAATGGGGGGGTATTAGTTATTTGGGGTGCAAAGTTTCAGTGACACTAGAGGAGTAATTCCTGGAAATCTACTGTACAGCACAGTTGAAATAATGTATTGTATATGCAAAAATTTGCTAAGAGGGTTGATTTTTTTTTAAAGAGGGCTGATATTATGTCTGTTCTTATCACACACAAAAATTATGAGGTTGGGAGGAAACTTTCAGAAGTGATAGGTGTTTATGGCACAGATTATGGTAATGGTTTCACAGGTGTATACGTACTTCATTTCCAAATTCATTAAGGTGTATGCATTAAGTGTGTCAATCATACCTCAATAAAATGGTTAAAAAATTTGAGAATGATAAGTAGAGGAACCAATAATGAAAGAGCATGTAAGGTAAAATATAATTGTCTTTTTTTTTTTTTTAAAGATTTTATTTATTTATTTTCAGAGAGAGGAGAAGGGACGGAGAAAGAGCAATGTATGGTTGCCTCTCACATGGCCCTCATTGGGGACCTGGCCCGCAACCCAGGCATGTGCCCCAACTGGGAATCGAACCGGGACCCTCTGGTTCCCAGCCCACGCTCAATCCACTGAGCTACACCAGCCGGGCTAATTGTCTTATTTTTTTATTAAGAAAATATCCATCAAGATAATGTTTATCTTGAATACCTTACTCAAGGTATTCAGGGTAAAATGAGCAAAGATGAAATGAGTAATAGATGAAAATGCTGTTAAGTGCTCCTCTGTGATCATTTTAATGAAGAACAGCTAAATAACAGTTATGTAAGATGAAATATTATGTAAGCTGTAAATACATAATTCCGAGAACACAAACTTAGCAAGGTATATGCTGCTGAGGCAGAGCATTTTATAAAAGGCAACCTCTATCCTGCTAATTAAAAATATTACTAGGGATAGTCACAAAAATTCCTTGAAAAAACCCCCGAACAACTTTTTAAAAGATAAAGTTCAAGTTTTTTCAGTCTGAAGAGTATGGTAACTATCAATCATTCTACAAAAAAGCAGAGGGCACAAATCTTTCATAATTATTATCACCACACAATATATTTTTAACAATAAATAAGCAGTAATTATTTATGTGGTATACAGAATTGAAAAATTGTGTTCACATATTTGGCAATCTCATTAGAATAAGCTGGTTATAGGCACTATTGCCCCTACTTAAAAGGTAAAAAAACTGAAGTATACAAAAGTTAAATGACTTTACCAAGATCATTCAATCAGTTTGTAGGACAGCTGGGACTAGAACCCAAGAACTCTCACCCCACACTTTCCTCTCTTCTCTGCACTGCTTTGGGAGACAGGTTCCGAAGCATGCATATTAGTGAGACACAGACTCAGAATTCTGACCCCTCCACAGACATCCTTCCCTGTTCTCACTGTTTCATCACCTGGGAAAAAGGAAAAATCAGGACAGCGGTTCTCTTCTTCCTAAAAGTTGGGATGGATGCAGGTTGACACCTGACCTAGGACCTGGTGCTGACGTGAGGTGACAGTAAGGATCTAAAGTCCCAGGTCCTTGAACCCTAAATCTGAGGAGGAACTTTTTTTCTCGCTGAAATAGGCAAAAGTGTGTAGTGAAGACAATGAGACATGAAATTTGGAATGCTATGATCTCAGATTGAAGAGGACTCTCTAAGGCTGTTTGAAAATCACAGCAGTCTTCTATTATCACTAAAGATATTGTTTTCCTGTTCAGTGTTCTTCAACTCCTCGTGTGGTTAAAGGTCTAAAATATTCTGTCATCGGCGTCATTTTTTAAAATGATTGCGGGGGGGGAGGGAGGAACATTGACCTGCTGTTCCACCCATCTATTCGTCTACTGGTTGATTTCTGCGTGTGCCTTCACTGGGGGGACTGAGCCCGCAACCTGGGCGCACTAGGATGACACTCTCATCAACTGAGCCACCTGGCCAGGGTGTTATCTGCACCTTAATGTGCAAACTTACACAGCATATAATTTCCATATAACTCTCAAAGCCATATATACTTATATGGTATATGGCTATCAATCCGTATACAACAATTTAAACCATAATTAATATGCTAACTTAAGACAAAGTAGGAATGTAAACAGATAAATACAAAACAAAGCCATCAATTTAGCAACTAAAAGATCTATTTCTACATTCCAATCAGATCTTCGATGTAATTATTTTCCCTTCTACACTGCATCTGCAATATTTTATTGGACAAAATAAAAATTACAAAGTTTTTTTTCGAGCAACACGTCCACTTTATGTAACAGTCTCCTAGTTTTACTTTTATTTTTTATTTAAAAAATTTTATACAACATTTTGATAATACTGTATACTACACTTCACTTACCTGTAAGTAATCTGATATTAATTACCCAGATTATATAATTATTAAGAAATAACATATATGTCTTTGAGCTTTCCACAGTACACTCGAACTCAGGCATTTTTATTTCCAAGAGTATCTATCTGTCAGATCTTCAAAGTTACTTTTAATATTTTTATCTTCTTATAATCCTAGTAAGACAAATAATTAAAATTTGTTTTCTAGATCTGGTGGGACAGAACGAGCGAATTATAAGAGAAAATGGTCTTCTAACAGCAGGTACACAAAGCAGTCAGAAACGACAGCCAACAGTAAGGCAAGGCAAAAACTACTCCAGCTTAGGCAGTGAAGAACTCGGCTGCATGTGCGGTACAGCTCCACTGCTGGGAAAAGCAAAGTGAGACCGGTGCACTTCACTCATGGAAAACAAAGCCACAGAGCGCGTCTCATCCAATCACAGTCGGTCTCCTGAGCACGGCGGGGATGCTTACATCACCGAAACGAAGTCAGGGGAGGCCCGTGCTGGGGAGCGCGGTTGGTTGGAGCGCCGTCCCAACGTGGCAAGGTTGAGGGTCTGATCAAGTACCAGAGTCAACCAAGGAAGGCAAAATGAGTGGAAGAACAAATAAATGACTCTTTCTCTCTCAAATCAATAAATAAATACAAGTTAGGGGATGCCTGAGGTCTTGAGACCTACTGTGGCTAGATGAGTAAAGAAGGGAGCTGCGTTAAGGTCACTTCAGGCATGGATTTTTTTTTTACAGTCAAGGTTTAATATAAACACATTGCAACGGAAATTATGATGGACACAGAATTCAAAGTATGATTGCTTTATCACATCTATTTATGGTATTTCTTAAATTCTGTGACTTCTAATCCATCCTAAACCTAAACATGAAAATACAATGTGTGGATTTCAGCCTTTATTACTTGAAATAATGGGCACGCAAAGCTGTTCCAAGCTTGCTTCAATAAAAGCAAGCAAAGTCTGCTAAAAAGAAAAACCAGGTGCTGTCAGAAGCGCAGCCGCTCATCAGCACGTGCAGACTGCACTGCTGGGCAGAGGCCCGGCAGCTCGTCAAGCCTGGACCCACCCCCACCGCTCACACCGCTCCGGCCCCTGCACACCTAGTTCCTCTCCTGCCAGCCCAAGCAGACAGAAACCACCGAGCTAGTAATCATAGCTTCCCTTTATTAATGAAGTCACAAACAATCTATATGCTTATCTGAAGAACTCAATGTTCTGTACGTTAAATAATCAAGAAAAACAGCAAATAAAATTATTTCGATAACGAGCAGAGATTTAGCAACTTACTTTGTATCCTTGGCCTTATCTGGGGCGTTTGTCCAACCCATTCCAGAGAGGATTTCTTAAATCCCGAGCCTGAAGCAAATAGATATGCCAAAATATAATTTAGCGTATTTTGAAAATGTATACCATACTCCAGTGTTAAATAATGTCAAAGGACTACATCTGTGAGGATGAAAGACTTCCCAGCAAAAAAAGGTAGCAAAGAAATATACAAGGGTGAGCAAAAGTAGGTTAGTAACAATAACAGTAAATAATAATTAATAGATAATAACACAAGAATAAACTGTTTCATGTACTCACAACTGTAAACCTACTTTTGCCCGCCCCTGTATAATCACCTGTGAAACAAACGTGTACAAGTCCTTTGCTCTGGTCTGTGAGAACGACTGCGTTCAGTAACACTTGAATTGGATTTCAATGTTATTTAAGATGAAAAAGTTGACCATTTACTCTTGCAGATGAATTACTTTGAGTAAAACAGTTCTGAACATATTTCCGCATCACTGAGGAACCACCATGTGTAGGGCCAATGTGTGGTGGATTAAAAGGCAAAGAGAATAAAGTGACTTAAAATCCTGTTGGTACTTTCTGTTGGCAGAGGAAGGTAAGTTAGAATTGGCTGGCTAATAAAGAACCACCCACCAACCACTTACCTAGCACTGAACGTTGCTTATCCAGGCCTGTGAAGTCTCGACCTGAAACAAAAAACAGAGGTAAGGTCAGAGAATACTTGGAAATAAATGTTTTGCTTGCTTACTATGGACATTATAAATCAAAGAAACAAAACCCAAACCCTTTCTTTCCTCAGTCCCAAACACGCACAATATGTAATTGTTTTCCCTTCTCTAAACTTCACAATGTTCAGAATTGGGTAAGGAGAAGTCAGCTTTAGGATCAATACCACCGGAATGATGATGAACTGTACCGAATGTTTGCCAGTGGTCAGTGCAATTTTACTTAATTCTCACACTTTATGCGGTGAACAGCACTATTCTTCCTGTTTTACAAATAAGGAAACTTAAACTGATAGCTTGCCCAATTACACACTTCAAAGTAGCAGGGCTGATACATAAACCCTGGCGTCTCTGTGTCACACGACGTGTCACACAGGCAGACGTGTGGACACTGCACAGTCATGAAACAGGAGACCCATGTTCTGGGGTGGTTTTAAGGACAACTGTAAAGTGATACCATGGAACTGGAAAATGGAATTACAATTCTAACAGGTAAATTTCCAAATCTGTTCTGAAGAAATTAGTTACTTCTACCCATTGATGTAAATTTATTTTCAACTTAATGTTTTCCTGAACACAAATGCAATATATGCTAGCTATAAAAGAAATGCACCTTTTGAGAAAGGTATAACTGCAAAGTTCATAAATATCTATTAAGCGTTTACTATGTGCAAAACATTACATGTATAAATATCATGGTGAATAAAAGACATACATTGTTCCAGATTTGTCTTCAGTCTATACTAATAAAATGCTTTTAAAAAATAGACACATAGTATTTTATATTTCCTTTCATTGATTCTAAAAAGTTCTTTCTAAAAAAAACACCTCAGATTTAGGGCTACATAATCAACGGTATGTCACAGTTTCATGCGATGTTTTTCCTTTCTCAGTGATGCACAAAATCAATGGTATCTTAGATTCAAGGAAATATATGTTGATCACCAGTGTTCATTAGTATACAGACTTAACTCATTTTTCATAAACAGTATTCCAGTGCACGAGTATAGCATGATTTATATAGGAAGATACACTTAAGAACTTCCAAAATCAAAGATTTAGAATAACAAAAGGCAAATATTTAAGTTGATTCACAGTATCTTTTTCACAAATGATTTATTTTTGTTTCATCAGCTTATTCATTTTGTTACCTCTCAGTTTTTAAGTCACAAACCTAGAGCCTACTGAAAACTAATATAAAGGTACATATAAAGTGGAATTCCCTGAACACAGTGATTATAAAACAGATTTCCCACAGTCCCCACAGAAGATGGCAATGTGACTTCTGAAAATCAACAAAAGATAAACACATTTGCACAGAATGCAAGCAGAATCACAGAGCTGAAGGAAGAAATAGACTGTAAAACAGAAACAACTCCCAAATTTAAAAGTTGCCTGCGAGGACACCATGCTTGCAGAGGACACCATGCTTGCTTAATGACACCGTATCAAACTGGTGATGTCTTCATTAGTTATTATCAAGAAGGAACACAAGAAAGGTTAGGAGAAGCAAAGAAAAGTTTCCAAGAAGAAACTGACATCTTAGAATTCAGAGTGGAATCAATTCAACAGGTGTTAGCAGGTCTGAAAGTTCAGTTACATGCAAAATTTGGGACAAAATAAACCTTGAAGCTGATAAAAGTGAAACATTTTATAATATTTAAAATTTGTTTAATGAACTTGATTATTGGTCAGATGATAACCTTCCTTGAAATGATATGGAAAGCAAAACTTTCTTTTTAAAAATTTTTTCATTTATTTATTTAATGAAAACTTGGCTGTTTTCATGTCTTGCTTATTTAGTTTGTATTTTTAAAATAACAGTGTTCATTTATGTATCTAGCATAACAATTCTATCAAGTGTAGGGGTTTTATGTCATGTTATTAAAATTGGTTAAGCAATAAAAACAAAACAAAATGAAACAAAAAAGAGAACAGAACAGATTTCCAAAGACTTTTTCTTTTTAAAAAACCTCATATTTTTATGGTGATGTGAAAGGAAAAATAGTCCTTGAAGATTTTATATATACAAGGATATGTTTAATCTATTAATAACTCAAATCCCGGGGCTTGATTTAAAACTGTGAAAAAAGACCCTGGCTGGTATGGTTCAGCTGGTTGGAGTGTCCTATAACCGAAGGCTTGCAGGTTCGATTCCTGGCCAGGGCACATACATAGGTTGTGGGTTCGATCCCCGATCCCCAGTCCAGGTGTGGGTACAACCAATCGATGCTTCTCTCTTGCATCGATGTTTCTCTCTCCCCCTTCCTCTCCCTCTAAAAGCAATGAAAAAAATGTCCATGGGTGAGGATGAAAAATAAAATAAAGAATAAAACTGTGAAAAGACAGTATCATTTCTGCTTAACCTAAAGGAAATACATATTCACAGCAGATAATCTGCAAAACACAGGAAAAAAATAAAAGAAAAATGTCACTAATGATTCTACTATCCTAAACAAATCATTATTAGCTTTCAGCACATTACTTCCCAATATTTGACTTTATTATGAACATTTACGAAGTTGTAAGCAAGTCTATAAAACTTTTATATACCCACTACCTAGCTTACCACTTTTTACTATACCTTATTTATCCAACATCCTAACTTTTGCAAGAGTTAAAGTTATACTGTTTATAAAATTTTATATACTTACTAGAATATATCTATATAAGTAGACTCAAACTATTATATTAGTTAATTAAAAATAATCAACAAATTTCTATTACCAAAAAAATTCAACAAATCACTGAAAGAAGTTTTTTCTTTTATTTTTTTAAATTCAAATTCAATGTTGAATATAGAGAGGAGTAACTCAAGAAGCAAATCTAAGGTGCTGAATAAGGCTTTTAAAGCATTCACCATACCCCTTTTTCAACATTTTACATTAAACTTGCAAAAGAGGGTCTTTAAAAATGAGAACCGCACCAACCAAGCCCACAGGTGGGCTGGAGTGAGTGTAAAACACGGCCTTACTTACTCTGTGGTGACTGCCACAACGATTCAGAATGTTGACCGGATCTGCTGGTTTGATCTAAAAAATAAAAAATACGTAGAGTGCAATACAGAGCATACTTGACCTTTTAAATACACATTTTAGAAAACTGTACTTGAATAATAATAAAAAATGTTTAAAAAATACATATTTTATGAGAGAAAAACGAGTAATCAAAAGAATAAAAATATTCAGATAAACCCCAATTGAAAACTTGAACAACCCAGAGAATGAAGTGGTGAAGTATATTACAATTTCCAAAAATCTAAGTAACACTCCTGATTGTGTAGTGATACTAATGCCAATGTGATCAGTTTCCCTATCAAATTTTTTAAAAATTACAAAGAACTCTTCTTGTGAGCACAAAAATATTGTATTCCATAAACATCAAATCAGGCTAAAAAGTGACTTATTTGTTTAGGTACTATATTACATTATATTACTAATCAGATATACAAATGAAATCAGTAAATTTTTTTTTTTAAGATTTTATTTATTTTTTAGAGTGACGGGAAGGGAAGGAGAAAGAGAGGGAAGAGAAATATGAATGTGTGGTTGCCTCTCAAGCGTCCCCTACTGGCGACCTGGCCCGCAACCCAGGCACATGCCCTGACTGGGAATCGAACCAGCGACCCTTTGGTTCCCAGGCCCACGCTCAATCCACTGAGCTACACCAACCAGGGCTTGAAATCAGTAATTTTAATAAATATTTAAAAGTATACAACTTTAGCCCTGGCTGGCGTAGCTCAGTGGATTGAGCGCGGGCTGGGAACCAAAGGGTCCCGGTTTGATTCCCAGTCAGGGCATGTGCCTGGGTTGCAGGCCAGGTCCCCAGTGGGGGCCATGTAAGAGGCAACCATACATTGCTGTTTCTGTCCCTCTCTGTCTCCCTCCCTTCCCCTCTCTCTAAAAATAAATAAATAAAATCTTTTAAAAAAATAAAATAAAAGTATACAACTTTAAAAGTTTTAATAAAAAATTTTAAAGTATTTTTTAAAAAAGCAAATTCACAGAATATCTTTATATTGTGACTAAAATGACAGCTCCTAAGATAAGCATCATATGTGTATAAAGCAGTATTACCTCTAGAGGCAACAGAATCCGTGGAGCTGACCTTAACAGTAGCAGGGGTACTGTCACAGCTGTCTCGATCATCTTCTTCAGTGTCCTCTGAAAAGAAATAAAGTATATGCCGGTAAACTCTTTATTCTAATGCTCTAAAGATCTGGATTAAAAAACTGAAACAAGCAATTCAACATTCAAATGAATTTTTAAAATGTATTTATTTATTTATTTTTAGAGGGGGTGGGGAGGAGGAGAGGGAGAGAAACATCAATGTGTGGTTGCCTCTCATGCACCCCATACCACACCAGGGAACCTGGCCTGCAACCCAGGCATGTGCCCTGAATGGGAAGCGGACCAGCAACCCTTTGGCTCCTACACCAGTGCTCAACCCACTAAGCCACACCAGCCAGGGCTAAAATGAATCTTTTTAATTATCATATACACAATTGTGCTTTATTATGTTTACTATTCTGTGTCATAAAGTTTTAAATAAGCTAAAATTAAGCTCATTTATTCCGTGTTCTCTAAGGCATATAATTATATTCCAAACAAACATTCACAGTAATATCTGTAAGATTATATTCTGTGGCTTTGGTATAAAGTAAAAAAATGAGCACTAAGTAGTGGAAAATTTTTACCTTATTGATTTTACCTTATTAGTGCATAAACTCAAGATTACTGCATGTACGCACAGGTGTCTGTATTTGTGCATGTGCGTGTGCGAAGGTTATATAGATGCCCACACACCTGTATTTGTGCGCGTGTGTGCATGTGCAAAGGTTATACAGATGCCCATACACATCTGTATTTGCGCGTGCGTGTGTTTGCGAAGGTTGTACAGATGGCCATACACAAACATTTAGGTATGCAGGTGAACAATTTCAGATTATGATAGGCCTAAAAATGGACTGAATTGTACTGTACTATTCAAACATGGACTCATTATGAGAATTTTGAAAAATTTTAATAAAAATAATCAAAAGCCAGCACACATCAAGAACTGAAAAGACTAGCTTTGCTTAAAATTAAGTCAAACAGACACTTAATATGCACATAAAGCTATCAACACTCATTTTATACTATTTCATCTGTCCGTCTGACAGTTCAGATAAGCATGAATATTTTTTTCCTGAAGAAAAAGACATTAAAGTATCCATTAAAATTGCTTATAACATAAACAAAAAATTAGTATACACTGTATGCCATTTTAAAAGAAAATACCTTCTTCTGAGAAACTGGACTTCTGCTGGACACTGGTGGCTTCTAGAAGAGAAAAGCACACATGTGTGTGACATCAGAAGCTAAAGCTTAAGTATAAATTAAGAGCATCTGAATTAAGGAAAACGAACATAGACACACTAAACTGTATTTTAGTTAAATCAAAAGAGTCTAATATTTCCCTCCACGCTTTCAGAAATAAGGCTGATACAAACTAAAATCAGAAAGTCAAGTTTTTCCTTCACCCACAGGTCTATTTGTACTCTACAATGTAACCTGTGTGTACAAGAGTAAATTCTATGTTGATAACTATACCAGTCCCTATAGGTGCTATTTAAAAACAAAAAAACAACAAAAACCCTTCACGCCTGTTACCTGAGCCCCATACACTTGTAAGGGGATATACTTTTTAGGTTATGGCTCAACCATATGAAGTGACTTGTCTAAAGGTGTGAGGACTAACAAGTGATAAGAAAGGACTTACACAGTGGCTCTTCTGATTTCCAGTCTATTACCCTTTTACTACTCCATCAGCCTTGTTCATAGCAGCACACTGTAAGCACTCAAAAAATTTTTTTTAATGAAGACTATTTTTTAGAGCAGTTTAAGGTTCGCAGCAAAACTGAGTGGAGAGAGATGTCCCATATGCTCCCGCTCCCACACCTGCAATCTCCCTATTTTCAACATCCCCACCAGAATGGTGCATTTGTTAAAACTGATAAACCTACGTTAACAAATTACTATCTCCCAAAGACCGTAATTTACACGGGTTCACTCTTGGTGGTGTTGATCTATGCATTCAGACAAATGTGTAAGGACAGGTCTCCATCACTGATACCACACATTATTTTCACTGCCCTGAAAGTCCTGTGCTTCCCTTCTTCATTCCTCCCCCACCCCCGGAACTGCTGGCAACCACTGATCTTTTAAGTACTATCTCAATAGTTTAGCCTTCCCTAGAATATCATGTAGTTGGAGTTTGCAAGCTTTTCAGATTAGTTTCTTCCACTCAGTGATGTGCATCTAAGGGTCCTCCATGTCCTTTCACAGCTCATTTCTTTTCAGCATTGAATAATATGCCATTGTGTGGACGTAGCAATTTGTTTATCCATTCACCCGCTGAAGGACATCTTGGCCGCTTCCAAGTTTTGGCAACTACGAATGATGCTTGGCAGCTACAAATATCTGTGCGCAGGTTTTTGTGCGGACATCTTTCCAACTTTTCTGGGTACGTACCAGGGGATGTGACTGCTGGACCATGGAGTAAGAATACGTTTAGTTTTATAAGAAACTGTAAAGCCTCCTTCAGAGTGGTTGCACCACGTGGCACTCTCACCAGCAATAAATGCGAGCTTGTTCTTCTGCACTCTCGCCGGCGCTTGGCGCTGTCAGTGCTCTGTATTTCGGGCATTTTAATACGTACATAGTAGTATCTCATTCTTGTTTTAAACTGCATTTTCCTGATGACATGTGAAGTAGATTTTCATATGCATATATTCACATGCATTTTTGCCATCTGTATATCTTCTTTGGTGAGTCATCTGGTTAAGATCTTAGGCCCATTTTAAAATTGTTTTCCTATTGCTGAGCTTTAAGAGGTCTTTGTATGTTGCAGATAGCAGTCCTTTATCAGATGTCTTTTACAGAGCAGAAGTTTTTGACACAGTTTAGCTTATCAATGGTTTATTTTATGACTTGTACCTTTGGTTTATAGGAAAAAGTCACCATGACACCCAAGGTCATCTAGGTTTTCTCCTCTGTTATCTTGCAGTTTTATAGTTTTGTGCTTACATTTAGGCCTGTGATCTGTCCTGAGATAATTTTTTTTATTTTTTTATTGTTGTTTAAGTACAGTTATCTGCCTCCCTCCCAACCCTCCCCATGTTCTGAGATAATTTTTGTGGAGGGTATAAGGTCTGTGTTTCGATTCATTTTTTAGGCATATGGATGTCCTGTTGTTCCAGCACCATTTGTTGAAAGGACTCCTAGCTCTATCATATTGTCTTTGCTCCTTTGTCAAAAAGCTCAGTTGACTACACGTGGGTCTGTTTGTGGGCGCGTTATTCTGCTCCACTGATCTCTATGTCCATTCTTTTGACAACGCCGCACCGTCTTGATTACTGTAGCTTTCCAGTAAGTCTTGAGTGCTGTCTTGCTTTGTTCTTCACATTCAACATTGTGTTGGCTAGTTTAGGTCTTCTGTCTCTCCACATAAACTTTAGAATGAGACTGTCAATAGTCACAGAATAACTTGCCAGGATTTTGACTGGAATTGCATTGAGCCTGTAGATTCGGTTGGAAAGAAATGACATCTTGACAACACTGAGTCTTCCTATCCATGAAAAGGGAGTATCTCCTCCATTTATTTAGTAGCTCTTTGATTTCATTAATTGGTTCTGTAGTTTTTCTCAAACCTTGAACAACTTTTATTAGATTTATGTAAGTATTTCAATTGGGGGAATGCTGACAGTAATTGTATTTTGTTTGCAATTTCAAGTTTCTCTTGAGGATTAGTCAAAATGGCAGAGTAGTACATGGAAGCTACACTTACTTCCTCCCAGGACCAACCTGGAATCACAACTAAATTGTAGCGAAATCATCCTGAACAACCAACTGAACACTGGCTGGAAAGAAGCCTTATAACCACGGACAGACAGAAGAAACCACTTCACCACCAGGAGACTGGCAGGGAGGGTGGAGGAGGCACAAGAGGGCTGGCTGGGCTCCCACGGTGGCAGCTGAAGTTGTAGGGGGATATTTCAGCGGCTGGGAGGTCGCCCCTGCGAAGTGTGGGGTCTAAACCCCAAGGTGGGCTCCCCACAGTGCCAGCGCTGGAAAGGAACCTAGACAACATCTAGCTGTGAAAAGATGAGATCTCCAGAAATACAGTCATAGTAGGGAATTTTAACACCCCACTGACTTCAATGGGTAGATCTTCCAGATGGAAAATGAACAAGGAGACAGTGGCCTTAAGCGACACACCAGACCGAATGGATTTCATTGACCTCTTCAGAGCATTTCACCCCAAAGCAGCAAAATACATGTACTTTCCAAGTGCACACGGAACATTTTTTAGGATAGACCACATTAGGACATAAAACAAGTCTCAGTAAATTTAAGAAGACGGAAATCATATCGAGCATTTTCTCTGATCACAATGCCATGAAACTAGAAATCAATCACAAGAAGAACACTGAAAAAACACACAGAGACAGGGAAACTAAGTAACACGTTGTTGAACAATGAGTGGGTCAACAACAACATCACGGAAGAAATAAAAAGATACCCTGAAGCAAATGAAAATGAGGACACAGTGATCTAAAATCTGTGGGACACAAGGAAAGCAATCCTAAAAGGAAAGCTCATAAATTACAGACCTATCTCAAAAAAAAAAACAAGAAAAGCTCAAATAAACAATCTAACTTCACACTTAAAAGGAACCTGAAAAGAGCAATAAAGCCCAAAGTGAGTTAAAGGAAGGAAATAATAAAGGTCAGAGCAGAAATAAATGAAATAGAGTCTAAAAACACAATACAAAAGATCAATGAATCCAAGAGCTGGTTCTTTGAAAAGATAAACAAGATGGACAAACCTTTAACCAGACTTACCAAAAAAAAAAAAAAAAAAAAAAAAAAAAAAAAAAAAAAAAAAAAAAAAAAAAAAAAAAAAAAAAAAAAAAAAAAAAAAAAAGGATAAAAATAAATAAAATCAGAAATGAAAGAGGAGAATAACAACTGACACCAAAGAAATACAAAGGATTATAAGAAAATATTACAACTATATGCCAACAAACTGGACAACCTGGACAAATTTATGTTTCTAAATTCCTAGAAACATACAATCTTCCAAAACTAAATCAGGAAGATTCAGAGAAGCTGAATAGAGATTATATATAGTGAAATTGAAGCAGTAATCAAAACATTCCCAACAAAAGAGGAAGCAAGCACATATAATGGGCTAAAAGTATTTTATTCAATAAATGGTGTTGGAAAAATTGGACAGATACATGCAGAAAAATGAAACTAGACCTATTCTTATACTACACACAAGAATAAATTCAAAATGGATCAAAGACTTCAATGTCAGACCTGAAACCATAAAAATTCAGGAGAACATAGGCAGCAAAATCTTGGACAATGCTTGCAGCAGTATTTTATCAGATATGTCTCCCCAGGCAAGGGAAACAAAAGAAAAAAATTAACAAATGGGACTATGTCAAACTAAAAAGTTTTTGGCCTTGGCTGGTGTGCCTCAGTGGATTGAGTGCCAGTCTGTGAACCGAAAGGCCACCTGTTCGATCTCCAGCCAGGGCACATGCCTAGGTTGTAGGTCAGGTCGCCAGTTAGGGGCATGTGAAACGTAGCTGGTGTATCTCTTACACATCGGTATATCTCTCTCCCTCTCTTTCTCCCTCCCTTCCTGTCTAAGAATAAAATAAAATCTTAAAAAAAAAAAAAAAAACCCCAAAAAATAACTACGTAAGTTTTTGCACAGCAAAGGAAACCATCAAGAAAATGAAAAGACAACACACAGAATGGGAGAACATATTTGCCGATACGTCTGATAAGGGGTTAATATCCAAAATTTATAAAGACCTCAACAAAACTCAACACCAAACAACCCAATTAAAAAATAGGCAAAGGACCTAAATAGACACATTACCAAAGAGGTCATACAGATGGCCAACAGAAATACAAAAAGATGTCCAACGTTGCTAATCATTAGAGAAACGCAAATTAAATCCAGAAAGAGATACCATCCCACACCTGTCAGAAAGGCTATCAATAAATCAGCAAACAAGTGCTGGTGAGGATGTGGAGAAAGGGGAACCCTTTTGCACTACTGGTGGGAATGCATACTGGTGCAGCCACTGTGGAAAGCAGTATGGAGACACCTCAAAAAGTTAAAAATGGAACTGCCTTTTGAACCAGCGATCCCCCTTCCGGGAAGGATATATCAGAAGGAGCCCAAAACACTAATTTGAAAGAACATAAGCACCCCATGTTCGTTGCAGCATTATTTACAGTCACCAAGATATGGAAGCAGCCCAAGTGCCCATCAGTAGATGAGTGGATAAGACAACTATGGGACGGTTACAGAATGGAATACTCAGCAGTAAAAAAAAAAAAAAAAAATTACCCTTTTGTGACAGTGTGGATGGACCTGGAGAACATTATGCTAAGTGAAAAAAAGCCAGTTAGAGAAAGACAAATACCATAAGATTTAACTCATGTGGAATCTAATGAACAAACTGAACTAACAAGGAAAATGGGGACAAACTCATAGATGGAGAGCAGGATGACAGCTACGGTGGTAGGGGGGAGGTGAGGGAGTAGAGGGATTGTGCAAAAAGGTAACAGGACTCATGGACACAGACAATGTAGTGATTGCTGGAGGGAAGAGGGTATAAGGGAACTAAATAGTAATGAAAAAATACAATAGAGATTAAATTTAAAAAAACATCCTTTGTTCGTTATTGGTATATAGGAAAAATGATTTACTTTTGTGTATTAACCTTGCTATCCTACAACCTTACTATAATTGCTTGTTAGTTTCAGCAGTTTCTTGTCCATTCTTTTGGATTTGCTACATAGATGATCATCAGAGAAATGTAATCTGTGAACAGAAAGTGTTTTATTTCTTATTTCCCAATCTGTATACCTTCTATTTCCTTTTCATGTCTTATTGCATTAGCTTGAACTTCCAGCACAATGCTGAAAAGGAGTGGTGAGGGCATCCTTGCCTTGCACCTGATGTTACAAAGCTTTCAGTTTCTCATCACTAAGTATGTTAGCTGTAGGGTTTTTTGTAGTTTTAATCAAGCTGAGAAAGTTCCCTTCCATTTCTAGTTTACTGAGAGTTTATAAAATGAACAAGTGTTGGAGTCTGTCAAGTGCTTTCCCTGCATCTGTCCATTAACCATGAAATTTTTCTTTAGCTTGTTGATGTTGATCAATTACATTAATTAACTTTTAATAATTTTTGTATTTTTTGGGGATTCAATATTTCTCTGGTTCTAGCATTTGGGCCAGTCACTGACATATAGCAGGTGATTAAAAATAAACGTTGCCCTGGCTAGGTAGCTTAGTTGGTTAGAGTGTCATCCTGATACGCCAAGATTGCAAGTTCAATCTGGGCACATACAAAAATCAATCAACGAATGCATAAATAAGTGGAACAACAATCAATATTTCTCTTTCTCCTCCTTCCCCTCTCTCTTGAAAAAAAAAAGTTTGTTTTAATGAATGAATAGATTTTAGGATCGGTGAACAAAAGCTTTTAAGTCAAGGCTTTATTTACATCATAGTTCTCATACTATAATAAAAAAACACTACTTAGCAACTTAAGAAAAATCATCTGAAATTAGTACTTAATAATTAGATTTCATACAAAGTTTTAAAAATTCCATTTGTTTTCTTCTTTTTAACCTAAGCTGCAAAATATTTACATTCAATCTGATAATGAATCAGCAGCATCTATGACTACGTAAGTTTTAATTTCATTTCCCTCTTTTGTTATTCAGCTTCCTTTATTTTAAACTTCTTGGCTGTTACATGCACAAGTTTAAAACATTAAATAAAAAAATATATATACACACACACATAAAATATATGTAGGGTGGGGCAAAAGTAGCTTTATGGTTGTTCATATGGAAAATAATACAATAATTAATAAATAATACAAGAATAAACTCTCTACTTCACATACTCACAATCATAAAGCTACTTTTGCCTCACACTCTGTGTGTGTATGTGTGTGTGTGTGTGCAGACAGATAGATGCTATTACTCTTCCCTATGTTCATACAGAAGCTTTGATAAATTAAAATCCTATTTGGAGCAATAATAGCCTTAACTTTAAAAAGTTATTTTAGGAAATTATAAAAGCCATGGCTTTGACAAATTTGTAGACACATGGCAATAATGAAATGTGCTGCTAAGCTGTCACTTTTTTAACCCCTCGACCAGTTAGGAAAAGGGACCAGCATAGACCACTTAAAACCGTCCCCTCTGGTGAAACCACTAATTCTAACACCCTCTTCACCTTCTTTTGCATGATCACAGTCTTTAAGGAAAACACAAAGTTCCAAGTGTATTTCTACTGCTATATAAATGATCCTATTCCTAGAGATCTGTGGGATGTGTTGGTGTGAGGAGTGAAGGGTACTCAAACAAATGTAACTTTGCTTACCTTGTGTCTTCTCTAGGGGCAAAGATACAAGATATCATAAATGAGGTTATCATGCTTTCTCAAGGAGAAGATGAAATAGAACACAGGAGTCACTGTGCCTCCTGTCTCCTTGGGCCGCCAGTATGACCTACCATGAGTGTCACAATGAATCCATGTCCAGTATGCACCTCTCGGAATTTACTCTCAGAACAAACAAATGACAATTGGGTGATATGCTATCTTTATTCCTGCCATTAGTATAAATCAGGGGTTGGTAAACTTTTTCCATATAGGGCCAAACAGCAAATATTTTAGGTTCTTGAGCTATGTTAAGTTCTCTTTATAAAAACAAACGCTTTTTTCAGTTTTTATAGATATATGAATGAAATAGATATTTCACAAAATGTAATGATCCTTTTTTTAGCTCACAAGCTGTATAAAAACTGGATTGCAGGTCAGATTTTACTCAAAATCTATAGTTTGCTGACTCCTGGTACAGATACCTTTAAGAATGATACCTGCAAAATTACTTAATGCCAACCACGCTTTTGAGAACAGTCAGGGTGAGACAGCAGGCAGAAGAGATTAAAGAACAGTTTGGGGATATTACTAGTATTCAAACTTGATGAATAGCCATTTGATATATTCCATTCTCTACATTAATCTCACAGAAATGTCCTTTAAACTGGAAAACATTTGATTTAAAGTTAGTTTTTATTATAAAATCCTAATAAAAATGATTTCTAACTCTAGCATAGAAAGTAAAAGTGCAGAATTACTTTATCTCCAAGTTCTCTTCCAATTAAGAGCCTGACTTAATCACCCCAATACATTCATTAAAGGAAAAAAAACTCACACCAACCATCCCACAATCTCTAGTTAAAGAAGGAAAAGCTTAAAAAAAGAGCCTGACTTATAAACTCTTTTTTTTCAGTTTGCAAATACAGCACTTGAGAAATTCTGGGGATCTGATAAAAGTACACATGGTAGCTATGCACTGCACGAATCACTTTCAGGACCCAGACACCGTAAATCCTGAAGTCTCTATAGAAATTAGCCTGAGCTTAAGTGAAAGATAAATTTATAAAGAGCTGCAACTATTTATAAAGAAAAATGAAGCTTCCCTCCATCTGACTCATTTCCAAATTTAGAAGAGAACTTTAACTTAAAAATAAGGCCAACCACAATCAATGTAGATTCACTTCAAGCCACAGATCTTGGTATTTCGTGTCCTATACAAAAAAAAACACCTCACCACCACTGAAAAGAATTTAAACCAGGTCAACAAACATGGCAAAGGACACCGAACTTACTATGAAAAACATCTCAAATTCACTTTATAATTCAAGAAAAACCTTAATTGGTAAGTTGTTATCTCCTTTCTCTCAACAGTGTAAATTTAACAAAGGCTAAATAAAACTAAAATGTGCTTGTTCTTACGTGAATTTTAACAACAGCATTACAAACTAAGGTCTTGGGTCACTGGGACAGCGCTCCACATGCCCGGGTAATGAACAAGGCACTATTCTCAAACCAGTGACCGAGAGCATGCACTCCTCTATTCTACTGATTATCAGAATCCTCAAAAAGAACCTAGAAAAGTGAGAAATTAACAAACCTAATTCACTCATTTCAGTATTTCCATTTGTTTTGTATGCTGAATCTGCAAGAGAGATAGT
>PVJI01014398.1:0-44322 GCA_004026765.1 Micronycteris hirsuta
AATACGTTCAATTTCTTGGTGTTCCTCTTGTCCTTCTGGCAGGCCTATGATCCGGATGTTGGGTCGTTTACAAATGTCTCTGAGGTTCCTGAGTCCCTCCTCATTTTTTTGAATTCTTTTTTCTTCCTTCTGGTCCACCCCATTGGTCTGAGTCCCAGCTTCCTTTTTTTCCCTATTGGTTCCCTGTAAATCTTCCTCCATTATCTTTATCGTTTTGTTCATGTGTTCAACTATTTCTTCCAGTTTTGTGAGCATCCTGATTACCAGTGTTTTAAACTGGGCATCTGTTAATTTGGCTATCTCTTCATCTGTTAGTTGTAATTTAGTCTGATCTTTCGTTTTGGCCATTTTCATTCTTTTTTATCTCGGCGCCCCTGTCCGAGTCTTAGGTGTTTGTCGGTGCCTGGCAACCTGGGTCGCTTTTTTGTGATGTTTCCTCTGGGGGTGGGGCCTGGGAGGGAGCAATGGCGTCTGCCGTTCACCGCCGCTCCCTGTCACCCTCTGCTCCCCAGTTCCCCACTGCCTTTTCTGCCAGTCTCGACCCTGCTGGTTCCCACTGGCCTCTCCAGTTATGCCGCTGGCCTGCGAGGTTCCCCCGTTGCTCGGGGTGGTGTTTTGTTTAGGCGCTCCCGGGGTGAGTTCCCCCGGGCAAATTGCCTCTCACTCCGCTCCTCCGCTCGGTTCTGCCCCCCTTACCGGCCTGGATGTACGTCCTCCCCAACTTCCTGGGTGTCGGACTTCCCTTCAGTTCGATTCTGTCCATTCTGGTTGTTTATATTTCGCTATTGAGTTCGTTGTTTAAACTCTCTGGTTGTGAGTTGCGGTGCAGTGCGTCCACCTACGCCGCCATCTTGGCGGAAGTCCCTCTTGTTTATTTTTTAAAAAATATTTTATTTAATTTTTTAGAGTGAGAGGAAGGGGGGGAGAAAGGGAGAAAAATAACAATGTGTGGCTGCCTCTCACACGCCCTACTGGGGACCTAGTCCACAACCCAGACATGTGCCTAGAAATCAAACTGGGAATCAAACCAGAGACCCTTTGCTTTGCAAGCTGGCACTCTATCCACTGAGCCACACTAGCCAGGGCCAAGCACTTTCTTTTGATACAAGACTAGGTTCAACTCATTCTTTACTTACTGCTCAAGCCTAGAATTGGTTGTTTTCTAAGATATCCTGGTTCCTTTTAATGGCGAGTGGTATTTAGAAACCAAGATCTGGATGCTAGATGAGCTTATTGCTATTTGAGTGTCATTGCTCTGCTCTCTTAGAGGCCAGAGTTAGGGAAAATATATATATTTGTGTGTATGTATTATATATGCATACACATATTTACTTATTATGAGTTC
Source organism: Micronycteris hirsuta (assembly GCA_004026765.1). Lineage (NCBI taxonomy): Eukaryota > Metazoa > Chordata > Mammalia > Chiroptera > Phyllostomidae > Micronycteris > Micronycteris hirsuta. Next base: position 1,346 of record PVJI01014398.1, read on the forward strand.
ACAGATCTCTCCAAACCAAATCCAATATCACAGGTTTATTTTAGCCTCCCCTTTTTCATATTTGTAGTTTCCTTCTCTGAAAGGAAGAAACCTCGCCCCCATTTTTCTTTTTCTTTTTAATTTTACTTATTTATTTTTAGAGAGAGAGAAGGGAGGGAGAAAAAGAGGGAGAGAAACATGGATGTAAGAGGGAAACATCGATCAATTGTCTGTCATAGTCACCCTGACCAAGGACTGAACCTGAACCCAGGCATGTACCCCAAATGGGAATTGAACTATGACCTTTCACTTTCCTGGATGATGCCCAGCCAACTAAATCACACTGGTCAGGGCCCATTTTTCTTAATATATTTTCCTATTTGATCACTTCTCCTATGTAACCAACCTCCCGGCAGGCCTCTCTTCTACTTGTGTAGGCACCCTTCTTAGCCCAATGGAGCTTGGAAACCTTTCTTCCTTTCTCCCTCACTCAAGCTCTGACAATACTGTGTTGGGCTCCTGCTTTGGACCACCTTCTCTAGCACCCTTCATCAAGCTGCCTTGTCATGTGGATGGTTTCTTTACCCCAACTTATCTCTAACCTCCTGTGTTAGGTGTGCCTCTCTCTATAGACACCCTCCTTACTCCACTGAGAGTCTGTCACCCTGAGATGGACCACCCTAGCTTACCCCACCCCGACCTTAAACGGAGTCTTACCTTATTTGCTCCATTTCCTTCTCCCCTGCCCATTAGCCTTGGATAGAATTGTTGAGGAACTGTGGGAAGGAAAGACTTTATACCATGTTTGAGGTTCACCTTTTCCATGACCCTTTTTAAAGGTAAAAGCAGTTAAATTCTAAACAGTTACAGTTTCAGAATTACAAGAGGCCAAATCCTCACAATAAACTGACAGTTCATCACATAGCTTCTGTTTGGGCACTGGCAAACTCATTTCTTAAACACCGTTCATCCATTTTTATAAAATCCTAATTAGGTGAAATGTCTTTCTCATACAAAGTTAAAGTAGATTTCTCGTTTTTTTAAAAGATTTTGTTTATTTATTTTTAGAGATAGGGGAAGGGAGGGAGAAAGAGAGGGAGAGAAGTGTCAATGTGTGGTTGCCTCTCATGCACCGCTCCCCACTGAGGACCTGGCCTGCAACCCAGGCATGTGCCCTGACTGGGAATCCTTTGGTTTGCACACCAGCACTCCGTCCACTGAGCCACACCAGCCAGGGCTTCTGTTAACTTTCATTCATTAATTCTAATTCTTTCTCCTAAATTATGTTAAATAAGACCAAACTGTTTTTCAGAATAAGTTATTTGAAGTATTTTTATGTGCTAAATCTTTACCTTTTGAGACTTTAAAGAATAGTCTTCATGTGACATGATTTTTAAATCCCACTATTATTTTACTCTTAGCCTGTAATTTCTGAAACTAAAGATAACAATCTGGATTTGGTTTGACCAACACAGATTAGATTACAGTGAAATGCCTTCCTTTATTCTATGTTGTTATTTTATAATTTCAGCATTTTGGGGGGTGAGGGCACCCATGTCATTCTGCTTACTTAATCAGTTTGCAGATGTCTAAGCTCCCTAGGACTTTTCACATGTGATACTAGTTATTATGCTATGTCTTTGATTTCTTACAACTGCTGTTGATTGTTTCCATGTAAGTTTGAACTCAAATTTGTCCCCCGAACATTTCATACTGTTATTGAGACTATGGGTCAACATATCAAGATACAAAAATTGAATTTTGTCATTCAGCATTTTCAGTATCCTTCTCAGCTTTTTCAAATGTGTGCAAATGGGAGAAACAGTTTTAGTTAGAATTATTAAAAATATTGAAAAAACAGTATATGAGAAATGAAATTTTTCATGCTATCAGAGGCATGCTTCTAGGAATAAATTACCACTTTTTTAAAAATTGCGGCCTTTTGGTCAGCTACTATTTTGCCTTTTGTTGAACTCAGTGGTCAACAAACTTTATCTGTAAAGGACCAGAGGGTAAATATTTTAGTCTCTATTTGCCTTCATAGCACCCAAAACAAAGAGTATGGGCTGTGTTCTAGTAAAACTGTTGTGGTGGGTGCAGTATGGCCTATGGGCTATAATTTGCCCGTCTCTTTCTACCATGATCCCAAGTTTGTTATAAGAAACTATCATATGCTTGGCTTAAAATTAAGATGGCTTTATTTCTGTGAATGGAATAATGCTATTAGTATGACATGGTGCGATCTTAGTAAACTAACCTGATTTCTAGTGATCTCTGGTTCAAGAGCTCACAGCCCATCTTGATTAGTAAACTATTTGAATAAATGATTTCTAGGGATCTGTATAAATTACCTGGCAAGGTCATATAATTTGCCAGACAGGGAACTTGAGAATTAACCTTTTTTTTCTTTATGTTTTAAAATAAAAGCAACATTTGACTATATGAGGTATTCTGGCACATCAAAGTTTGCTTAGAATAGATGACCACAGGAAAGAATTATATAACTCAACCCCTACTATAATTGTCACTATTAAGGAAAATAATATTCAGACTGGAAAAATAGACATATGTGCTTAAGAGGAAAATTGATGTCTAAGAAAGACAAGAAAATCTAAGAAAGACAAGAGAATAAGATAGCACAGAGCTACTCTGAAGTTTACTTCTCCAGGCCCAGATGTAATAGGAGTTGAGTTCTGTGGTTTTTTTTCTTTCATGGTAATAATATTAATCCATCTGTTCCAAAAACTTGCCCTACTTCTTTGAACATGACCAAAAAGAAATCTTTTTATTGTTCTAATATTTTTTTTGATTCTTAACTCATCTGTGGTTTAGCCTCCTTTACAAGTCTTAATAGTTTACAAACATATACAATACATGTGTGCTTTTTAAGTGAATATCTTTTGTGTACTTACTGTCTGTCAAATGCTGTGGATTTGAAGATGAAATCATGGTCCTTATCCTTAGAAATTTCAATACAAGTGTTTATACAGGAAAGAGAGAAGATTGCTATGGGAGGACCTAAGCCAGTGGAGAAGATTCTGATAGTGGAGCCAGAGAGAGTGGGAAGAGCTATACAAAGAAAATTATACTTGAGCTGAGTGATGAAAATGACTAGGTATTTGTCAGATAAATAAATGTGATACTTGGAAAGGAAGTAAGAGAAGACATTCTAGATTATGGAGAATACAAGGAACTGACCAGATTTAGGAAATATTTCTGAATTAATATTAACAGGTTGGGGACTGATTTAATATAGAAGTTGGAGGAGTGGTAAGTCTATGGTAACAACAAGTTTTCTAGTTATGATGATCAAATAGATGATTTTGTGATTAGTTATCTTGAGGTAGAGTATACCTATATAGGTTCAGTCAGATAGGGAGGTAAGTAGCAAGTCTTGTAATACTTGTCTAGAGTCCAGAGAGATGCTGAGGCTAGAGATAAACAATTAAGGAGTCATTATCATTGACATAGTAATTGGAAATCGTCTAAGAAGACGAGCTCACACAGGAGGAAGTATAGTAGATGTAACTGACCACATTTAAATATTTCTGAGTTAGATTCAACAAGATCAGAAGGGCAGTATTTATTTTGTTAATTGCTGTATTTTATCAATAACTGTCAGTTTCTGGTGATCATTAAACAATTTCAGAATGAATGATTATCTCGTAGTGTGTTTTCAGAATTTCCTCTTATCTCTCCTCGTTTTCTTTTGGAGCTTCCTTTTTGGGATTATGCTTTTTTCCTCCTGAGCTCTAAGAAAGTAGTTTTCAGTCAGTCTTGAATGTATAATTATATAGGTACATTTTTTCTTTATTAACTATGTTTAATTGCAAAAACTGTAGTCACCTTTTTCATACTGCTTTTTATTTACAACTGGTTGTTTTCTGTTGTTTGACTTACGTCCATACTTGCAATCTTTACTATTTTCTGAAAAGGGAAAATTGTTGCTATAGCAATTTAAGCATCTATGGGTTGCTTGGTTTTAACAAATAAATTTAATAGCAGTTGTTCATGTAGTAAATAAGCTTCAGAAGAGTATCACACTTTTAACCTATTATGTGCCTGTACTATAGTATTGTGTCATTTCATATTTTTCTTCCTTGAACTCATCTAAGTGCATAAAACCATCTTTATAGGTAGGGCAGGGAACTACCATTTTGAATGTCTGCTATTTGGCAGACATAGTAGTGTGCATTTTACGTATCTTACCTCATTGGATTCTATTATCAGTTCCATGTTATATATAGGAATCTGACTTTTAAAAGAATAATCATCTGTAATCACAGGTTAATAAATAGTTGAACTAGGATTTTAGCTTGGATTGTTCTCCAAAGCTATGTTCTTTTTCCTATTATATGTGTGTGTGTGTGAGAGAGAGAGAGAGAGACACACACACACACACACACACACACACACACACACACAATTTCACTAATTTCACTATTAGGTTTATCTTATTCCAGAAATACTTCTTTTTCCACATCAACTTTTCATATTTCCCTTGTTTTGAATTTTTTCTCATATATTAGCCTGTAATACACACAGTTCTTATTGTTTAGTGTGTTTAATTGCAAGTACTTTGAAATGGCTTTGTAAAAGTGAGGAAAATAAATTATGGATTATTGATTTATTTCTCAGGTTTTGATGGACATGTTTGATCAGGATGACATAGGTTTGGTCTCTCTCTGTGAAGATGAACCTAGTTCTTCAGGTGAATTAAACTATTATGACCTTGTCAGAACTGAAATTGCAGAAGAAAGACAGTATCTACGGGAACTAAATATGATCATGAAAGTGTTTCGAGAAGCCTTTCTTTCTGACAAAAAGCTGTTTAAACCTTCTGTAAGTACCTTTTTGGGTTTGAAATTCTGTCTACCCCAAAGTCAAATAACAGCTAAAAATCATAAATAGTAACTTTATATACTTTATGAATATGTAAAACAAAAATATTCTTTTATATAGTATTTGTAGGGTTTTTAATTATGTGAATGTTATACTAATGTAGTAAGTTTGGTGATAATGAAAATTAGACACAAAATGAGAAAGGGGGATTACACTGGAGTGAAATCTTTTTCTGTTATGCAGTAGCTAAGATTTATAGTCATTCATTTGAAAGCCGTGAAAAAGATGTATGGTCTAGAAAAGATATGCTTTATACTCTCTTTTGGTAGGTACTTCAAGGCAGTAGTTTAAAGTTTTAACAGTGGAACTTTATAAGAATAAAAGTTTATGCAGAATACCACATAAACAAAGGCAGAGCTGCTCTGTTGGAAAATAGGTTGGGAGTAGGGAGAGTAGTATGGGGATCTGGGGAGCTTTGTCCATCTTTTTGTATCTGTAGCTTTAAAAGTCAACTCTAAAGAATCCAGCTAGACAAATACTCTGTTTTCTTTTTCTAAATATTCACCTGAGGATATGTTAATTGAATTTTTTTTTTAGAGAGAGAGAGAGAGAGATATTGATGTGGGAGAGAAACATTGATTAGTTGCCTCCCATGTATGGCCCCAACTCGGATTGAACTCGTAGCGTAGGTATGTGCCCTGAACAGGAATCGAACCTGCAGCCTTTTGGTGTATGGCACAATGCTCCAACCAACTCAACCATCTGGCCAGGGTGACAAATACTCTTTTTTTTTTTTCTTAAAGATTTTATTTATTTTATTTATTTTCAGAGAGAGGGGAAGGGAGGGAGACAGGGAGAGAAACAGCAATGTATGGTTGCCTCTCACATGGCCCTCATTGGGGACCTGGCCTGCAACCTCGGCATGTGCCCCGACTGGGAATCGAACCGGGACCCTCTGGTTCCCAGCCCGCGCTCAATCCACTGAGCTACACCAGCTAGGCATAAATACTTTTTTTTAAAAAATATTTTTTCCTACATACTAATCATGAAATATATGAGAAAAAGAAATGAGGACAATTCCATCTGCAATTGCAATGAAAAGGGTAAAATACTTGTGAATAAACGTAACAAAGGAAGTGAAGGACCTATACATTGAAAACTACAAGACACTGTTGTGCGCAATTGAAGAAGACACAAAGACATTGAAAGATATTATGTGTTCATGGATTGGAGGAATGAACATAGTTGAAATGGCCATATTACCTAAAGCAATGTACAGATTTAATGTAATCCCCATTAAATCCCAATGGTATTTTTCAAAGAAATAGAACAAAAAAATCAAATTTGAAAAAAAAATTACAGTACTATGTTAAGTAAAATATTATTAAAATTTAAAAAATCAAAATTATATGGAATCATGAAGGACACCAAATGGCCAAAGCCATCCTAAGAAAAAAATAGAATCAGAGGTATCATACCCCTTGATTTCAAATTATACCACAGAGCTGCAATAATCGAAACAGTATGGTATTGAGCCAAAACCATACAATGGAGAAAGTAAAGCCTTTTCAATGGTGTTGGGAAAATTGGATAGCCACATACAAAAGAATGAAGCTAGACTGTTATTTGACACTGTACACAAAAAACTTCAAAATGGATTAAAGACTTACTAAAAGGCCTGAAATGATAAAATATGTAGAAGAAAGGTGCTTCCCGTAGGTGCTAAACTTAGGGACCTTGATCTCAGAGAGGCTTTTGTGAACTTTATTCCAGTGGCAAGGGAAGTAAAAGGAAAAATAAATATGAGTACATCAAAATAAAAAGCTTCTGTACAGTGAAAATAACTATAAACAAAACAAAAAGACAGCCTTGGCCAGGTGGCTACGGTAGGTTGGAGTGTCGTTTCATATACCAAAAAAGATTGCGGGTTCGATCCCCATTCAGGGTGCTTATGGAGGCAAGCAGTCGATGTTTGTTTCTCACATTGATGTCTCTCTCTCTCTCTCTCTCTCTCTCCCTCCCCCTTCCCTCCCTCTTCTCTCTCACTCACATCAATAAACATATTCTCAGGTTAGGATTTAAAAAAAGAAAAGACAACCAACAGAATGGGAGGTGTTTGTAAATGATACCTCTGAAAAGGGACTAATATCCAAAATATATAAAGAACGCATATAACTCAACATGAAAAAACAATTTAATTTAAAAATGGACAGGGCCCCTTTCAAATCTTGCAAGATGGTGGGTGGAAAAGCTGAGAAGCCAATACTAAGGAGACGAAACCTGAAGCCAAGAAGACTGATGCTGGCAGCAAGGTTAAGAAGGTTAACCTCAAGGCCAAGACACCTAAGAACAGGAAGCCCCATAGCAGCTGAAACCCTGTTCTAGTTGGAAAAATTGGTAGATACCTGGTTGGCTATGAATTTCTGAAAGGCCATTTACAAGATGAAGTATTCGCAGCTAAATCCAGCATTGACAAGAAAAAGGAAAAAGTTCTTGCTACTGTCACAAAAACAGTTGTGGTGACAAGAATGGTGGTATCCAAGGGGTTAAACTTTCTAAAATGCCTGGATTTTATCCTGCTGAAGGTGTGCCTCAAAAGCTGTTGAATCATAGCAAGAAACCCTTTAGTCAGCCTGTGAGAAAACTGCAGGCCAGCATCACTCCCAGGGACTATTGTGATCATCCTCACCAGGTACCACAGAGGCAAGAGGGTGGTTTTCCTGAAGCAGCTCAGCAGTGCCTTGCTGCTTGTGACTGCACCTCTGTCCCTGAATCGAGTTCCTCTACATAGAACACATCAGAAAGTTGTCATCGCCACCTCCACCAAAATTGATACCAGTGGTGTAAAAATCTCCAAACATTTCACTGATCCTTATTACTTCAAGAAGCTGTGCAAGCCCCAGACACCAAGAGGGCAGGATCTTTGACACAGAAAGAGAAATATGAGATTACAGAGCAGCACAAGGTAAATCAGAAAACCATGGACTCGCAAATTCCGCCAACAGTTATTTCTCAGTTCCAGGGCTACCTTTACTCTGTGTTTGCTCTCATAAAAGGGATTTATCCTCACAAGTTGGTGTTCTAAATTTCTTATGAAGAACCTAATTAAATGCCTGATCTACTTTTAAAAATAAATTAAAAAAAAATAAAAAATGGGCAGAGGACCTGAACTTTTCCTGAGAAGACATACAGATGGCCAACAGATACATGAAAAGATGCTCAACTTCACTACCTGTAAGAGAAATATGCAAACCAAAACCACAATGAAATAGCACCTCACACCTGCCAGAATGGCTCTGATCAATAAGACAAGAAATAAATGTTGGAGAGGATGTAGAGAAAAAGGAGCCTTTATACACTACTGGTGGGAGTGTAAATTGGTAGTCACTATGGAAAATTAAGAACAGAGTTATCCTGTGATCTAGCAATCCCTCTTCTGGGTATCTACCCCCCAAATTTGAAACACTTATTTGTAAGGGTATTTGTACCCACTCTAGTATTCATTGCAGCATTATTCACAGTAGCCAGGACATTGAAACAACCAAAGCATCCTTTGATAGATGATTAGATGAAGAAGATGTACATATATACAATGGGATATTACTCAGCAATGAAAAAATGAAATCTTACTTTTTGCAACAACGTGAATGGACTTAGAAGGTATTATGCCAAGTGAAATAAGTCAGAGAGAGAAAGACATATATTGTATGATTTTGCTTATATCACAAATGAAACAGAAACAAACATAGATACAAAGAACAAATTGATAATCAGATGGGAGGGGGTTGGGGATGAGTGAAAAAGATGAAAGGGATTAAGAAGCACTTATTGCCAGTTTATAAAAATACCCATGGAGATGTAAAGTACAGCATAAGGAATATAGTCAGTAATATTATAATAAGTATGCACAGTATCAGATGGGTGCTAGACTTATTGGGGTATGCACTTTTTTTTTTAAAGATTTATTTATTTTAGAGAGAGTGGAAGGGAGGGAGACAGAGAGGGAGAGAAACAGCAATGTATGGTTGCCTCTCACATGGCCCTCACTGGGGACCTGGCCCACAACCCAGACATGTGCCCTGATGGGGAATTGAACTGGGACCCTCTGGTTCCCAGCCTGCGCTCAATCCACTGAGCTACACCAGCCAGGGCTGGGGTATGCACTTCTTAAGGTTTATAAATGTCTAGTCACAGGGTTGTGTACCTGAAACTAAATAATAATTTATGTCAACTGTAATTGAACAAAAAATTTTTAAAAAACTATTGAGAGTCTATATTTTCCAATACATTTATTGTGTATAATCCAAAAGGCTTTTAATTTCCCTTATTTGTGGTTGACTTTATTATGTTTTGAAATATATTGTATATCTTGGAATGTATTTGTATGTGATTGGGTGAAAATACACTCTTAACACTTACATCACTTCAGTAACTTTTAAAAAAATTCTCAACCTCACATCTTAACCTTTTTGTTTTTCAGGACATTGAAAAGATTTTCAGTAATATTTCAGATATACATGAGTTGACAGTAAAACTTTTAGGGTTGATTGAAGACACAGTTGAAATGACTGATGAAAGCAGTCCTCATCCCTTAGCTGGCAGCTGTTTTGAAGATTTGGCAGAAGTAAGTTTATGAAACTACTTTATTTTCATTTAAGTCTTAAAGGATGTATTAAGAAATTTAGTAAGATATTCTTTGTGAAAATTAGGAGATTCTGCTGGCTGCTATAAAAAATACCAATAGTAAGATACAATTCAAATATTTATAATGACACTTGATAGTGTGTTTATGATAATAATCTAGCAAAGGTAATAGAATAGTAAATTTTAAGATTTTTTAATGGCAAATGTATTTAAAGTAAAAGAAATGGTATTGACCATAGCTGTTTAGCTTTTGTGGATTTTAGTCTTAATTTCCAAAAATTGAAAAGGAAGTTTGTATTTCAATTTTGTTTCCAAAGTGAAAATCATTTTGTTGTCTTAAATGGTTATAAAAATAATTAACTCATTGTAAAAATAGTCACAAAGAGGCAAATATAAATAAAGTGAAAATCACTTCATTTTGCAATACCCACAGATGTTATCCTTATAACATACAACATTTTTTGCACACACATACAAACCTATGTGTACTTACAAAAATAGAATTTTACTCTTTTATTACCTGCTTTTTTTTTTTCAGTGAATATATCACAAACATTTTCCAGGTCAATAAATGTACTTCAACACAATTTTTAAAGTCTGAAGAGTATCATGTTGTTATGGTGACATCATAACATTTTAGCTATGTGCTATCATTAAGCATGTATGTTGTTTCTATTTTTGTTATTGTCATAATACTGCAACAAACATATTCATAGTATGGCCTTGTAGTCTAATAATTATTTTAGGATATATTCCTAGGAGAAGAATTGTAGTACTGAAGACTTGGTACATTTTTAGAACTTTGAAATGTTTTCCCACATCTTCACTAACTCAGAGATTATACCATTCGTTTTTTTTGCCAGTCTAGTGGTAAAGAAACCCCAGTATCTCACTGTTCTTTAATTTTGCTTAAAGAAAAAAAACAAACTAGTGATGTTGAACATCTTGAAATATTCATTGGCCATTTTTATTTCTTTTGGAAAACAGGATTTTAAAAGTAGAACTTTTAGAGTTCATGTAAATTTCCTAATGTTATAACCTCTATATTTTTCTGAAAATATAGCTTACACTTGTTACATTTGTGTTGTAGACAATGAAACTGATAGTATAGAAATATTCAGTTACTGATGCCTAACCAGAATATTCAGCTTTGGTTCTTATTAGAAAGTTTTTATATTATGACAACTTGACTCTTAAAGATATCATGGTTGAAAAACAATGTATTTTCTAGTTTTTGTTTTTTAATATGGCAAAATATATGTAATAAACTTTGCCATTTTAACCCAATTTTAAGTATACCGCTATCTATTTCCAAAACTTTTTCACAACCCCCAACAGAAATTCTACTCATTAAACAATTCCTTAATTTTCCTTCCCTCCAATCATAAGTAACCTCTACTCTGCTTTCTATCTCTATGAATTTGCTCATTCTACTGTAGATATTTGATGTAATTAGAATCATATAGAATCTGTTCTTCTGTGCCTGCGTATTATAATTAGCATAAAGTTTTTGAGGTTCATCCATGTCATAGCATGTATCAGAACTTCCATCTCTTTCTATGGCTGAGTAATATTCCATTGTGTGTATATATTATGTTTTGTTTACCCAGTTATTTGATGCACACTTGTATTTTTTCCCCATTTTGGCTATTGTGAATAATGCTACAATGAACATTGGCACACAAGTATCTCTTTGAGTCCCTGTTTTCAGTTCTTTGGGGTATATTCCTATGAGTGGAATTGCTGGGTCATATGGTAATTCTTTGTTTTGCTTTTTGAGAAACTGCCAAAAATATTTTCCACAGGAGCAATACCATTTTACATTACCATATGCAGTGGATGAGGATTCCAATTTCTCTACATTCTTGCCAATACTTGTTATTTCTGGAAAACATAGTGTATTTTTTAAATACAAAAATGAAACAAATCTCTTAGTTCTAACTAAACATTGCAGATATTGATTATTATCAAATAATAGGAAATTAAATATAAAAATTGGACCAAATATGTATAGTTTCTGCTGTTACTTTATATCAGTTTTTGCTTTCTTTTTCTAATTTTTATCCAAAAGAGCAGTATCACAACAAAAGTGGTGTTTTGCTTCATTTGAAAGTATCCTAAATGAGTAAACTTATTTCAACATAGGTAAGCCTAACTGAAATTTCAAATCCCAGCCTTCTTTTACTAACGAATACACTTTTCACTTATTGGAGATAAATGTGCATAAGCATTTTAATAATTAAACAAAGTCAGTGACCTATTTTCAGATCAGTATCAAAAAAAAAAAAAAAAGCTCAATGTCATTACTTACACTTTAAAAAATTTTCCAGTTACAGCCATCGTTATTATTTGTCCCTGCAAAGTAAATGGCACAAAATTCTGAAATCTAGTGAGGAGTTGAATAAAAATTTGCCTTTAGATAATCTGTGCCATATTAGTAGAAAAGATGATCTTTTAAACTTAACATATTTTCTTTTTAAAAAATAGGAGCAAGCATTCGATCCTTATGAAATATTATCACAGGACGTTCTTTCACCAAAATTTAATGAACATTTCAGTAAGTTGATGGCCAGACCTGCAGTGGCTCAATACTTTCAGGTAAACTTAAATGTTATTTTTTTTTTAATAAAGCAACTAAACTCATTCACCATTTTATCCCTCAAATATTTGTGATTCTAGATTCCTTTTACAAAGCAACTGAGTAAAATTTTCACCAGTCTTTCAAAACTTATTAATTCTAAGCCTATTTAGATGGAAAAAACTAATCCATCCTTAATGTAGAGATCTTTTATAGAATGTCATTACAAATACTGATTGACCAGAGAAATCTGGCAAATTCTAGATCTGGGATATAGAAATGAATATGGAGAGCTATTTCAGGTTCTTATTTTCAACAAAATAGAACTGAAATCATCAAGAGTGGAGAATATCCTCATATATACTCATACTGATTTCTCTATCAGACCTGTAATTTAAAGGAGAGAAATATATTAATGGGAAGTATATAAGTCAATTGGTTCATTTATGCAATTAGATAAAATGAAAATAATGGAAAAAGACAAATAAAATTTATGTTTTTTACTTTTTCAACACTAAATGAAGGTTATCTTGGTGTTGATGACCCTTGGCTACTTATTGCTGTAGAATTTCCTGAATCTAGACAGGCTCCTCTCCCTTAGCATATGAATACTGTATGGTTAAATATTCATCATCCTAAAACAAGCAGTAAACCTTGTTGTTTTCTTTTTTGTTTTTTGTTTTTCCTATTTGTAGCCGATTGTCTTCATATTACTTTTTACTATTCTTCATTAAACTCCTATCATTTGTGTCTTAATCAGGATATAACACTAAAAACTGCCCTGACAATGAACTTAACCACCAAATTTAGTGAATATTTTGATTTCATATTTATGTCTGTAGTATTTGTTAGTCCCTTTCTTGTCATTTTGGCTCACATGATATTTTCTCCTAATTTTCATCTTCTCTCATTTTTTCTCAGTCGCCTTCTATGATTATCCCTTGATTTTCTGTCTCTCTAATGCTCTCCTAGAATGACTTTATTCATACCCTTTGTTTTAGCTACTGCTTATATGCTGGTGACTTCATATTTGTATTTTCAAGCTTTAACTCTCTTGAGCAGTGGATGTGTGTGTACACTTTTCTTATAACCAGCTGCCCTAATTCACTTAGATATCCCATAGGCCCTTCAAATATATAAATGTTCAAAACTGAACTTAACCCTCTTTTCCCTGCCTTCTTTACTGTGAATTCCCGTTATTATCTTCTACTTTTATCAAAAACTTGTCAATTTGGAATAAAAATTACATCTAATCCTCAAAATTTACTTCAACAAAGGAATAATTTTTAAGTTAATCTTGTATATAGATATAAACCATAAAGTAAAAGTTTGTTAAATAGGGCAATTTGCCTATAAGATCTTTGCATATTCATTAAAAGTGCTCACATTTTTTGTTTTGATCTTTTATTAGTAATTATTACTGTAGGATTTGAATGTCAAGGGCCCAATTATTTAAGCCAGTGCCCCAGATATTCAGTGAAGTTGAAAGAGTTAGATAAAACCCCTTTTCAGGCCAAACTTATTTATACTGTATTAAAAAACTGAAGTAATGCTTCATTTAAAAAATAATAAAAATTCGCCCTGTCTGATGTAGCTCAGTGGATTGAGCGTGGACTGGGAACCAGACTGTCCTGGTTCGATTCATGCCTGGGTTGCGGGCCACCTCGCCGGTGAGGGCCATGTGAGAGGCAACCATACATTGCTGTTTCTCCCTCTCTTTCTCCCTCCTTTCTTCTCTCTCTAAAAATAAATAAATAAATAAATCTTAAAAAAATAAAGAAATAATAAAAATTCTTTAGAAGTTGTATAGCACACCTTAAGAGTATGAGCTTTAGCCCAATGAATAGTCGTCAAGTCTATTGAACAAATTACAATTTAATTTCAGTTAACAATATGTGAGAATTATGGGAGTGTTTACCTATGAGGATATATTTTAAAAACAGCATACCATATTCTTTCTTCATGTTATATATTGCTGTTGTTCATATTTAACTGAAGAGAAATACCAATTTAAAGAAATCAACCTTAATGACATTTAAAATCATTATGAGTGACTTCTGAATTCCTCATAGATTTTAGAAAATCATTTATTTTACAGACTATTAGTTTTCAGAGCTGGGATATGTGCAACCCTGGCTATACACAAAGATCTTTCAGGTGATATAAGGGCACAGATAACTTTAAGGGAATCAGTTTCTAGTCTGCCTGCCACCTTATTTGTATTCACTTTTCCAATTTCTCTTACATATTACCTATCACCATATTGAATTTCCCATTATGTATTGATCCTAGGTGTAAAAACTTTCAGGGTACTGGTCAGAAAAAAGGTATTGCCCCTGAAATAGAGTTCTAAATGGGGTTCCTGGACCCAATTCCAACATAGGGGGTGCTTCACTTCCACCAACAAATAAGTCTCAGACACCAACAAGAATTCAGCTCAGTTCTGACACGATCTACTGGAGATAGGGTCAGATTCCACAGGTTTAGGGTTCAATCCTACAATCCTATGCCCTTCAGCTCCCCACTCCCTCACCCCTGTACATGTGCATAACACATACACACTTCAGATGCCAGCAGCAAGCCCAGGGTCTTACCTTATCTCACCAACTGGCTATATTGGAGATTCTGACGACTTCCTCCTTGGGTTCAATATACTAAAATGGCTCACAGAACTCAGAGAAACATTTTACTTACTAGATTACCTGTTTATTATAAAAGGGTATTAAGGGGTATGAGGCAACAGCCAGATGAACAGATACATAGAGTGAGGTCCTGAACAAAAGAATGTGTCTTCATGGGACATGGGGCCTTGGTGTGGTGGCACATGGAAGTGTTCTCGTTCCCCAATGTGGAAGCTTTCCAGAAGGACCAATGAGTTCTCCTGGGTTTTTATGAAGGCTTCGTTAGGTGTTTTAGATCATCTAAGTCACTGGCCACTGGATATTGAATGTAAATCTCCAGCCCCCTCATCCCTCCCTTGAGGTCAGGCCAGGCAGGCGGTGGAGCTGAAATTTCCAAACCTCTAATCACAGGGTTGGTTCTCCTGGCAACCAGCCCTCCAGTCTAAAAGTCACCTTTAACATGACAAAAGACACCTTTTTTTTCACTCTTTAAACTTAGAAAATTCTTAGGGTTTGGGGGAGCTTTGAGCCTGGAACTGTAGATAAGGACCAAATATCTTATAAAGCACAATATCACAAGTTCATTGAGTGCAAAGCAAAGAGTTCCAAGAGAAATCTTTTATTGTTAAAAACTCTTGGTAGTTGAAATGGCTTGTCATATCTGTCTAACTAAGAATTAAGTGAGATGGTTGCAACAGCGCAAATATTAACTTTTTAAAAAGTACTTCACCAGTCATTGGACAGTGGGGTAAAGGAGAGGGAGACTTGTAAAGTTAAAGTTCTCAGAGCTAGCTTCTTCCAGATGCTTCTTGTACTTAAGACTGACATTAACATGTGTATTTGAATTTAAGAAATATGTGTTTTGCAGAAATTAAGTATGATCTGTTTATTTTGACAGTGAAGATTGGCCTTGTCAATTAAGTTATATGACAGACATTTTTCATAAATTAGCTAAATCTGAAACTTATGTAATTGTTTGGTCAAATATGTTTAAATTATATCTGCAATATACACATAACATCCTGTTACTGAACACAAAAGGGGGTTTAGCTGCCTCCTGCCATAAAAGGAAAACTCTAGAGCACCCAGTGGGCTGGTGAGAAAGGAAAGGTTTTTATTCAGATGCTGAGCCATCTGGGAGAATGGGGACTTAAGTCTTGAAAATCATCTCCTCCACAAAACCCAGATAAAACCTAGCTACCCTCAGCAAGACTAAAACAAAAGTCAGTGCCCAGAGTTCCTGCTCTATTTTAAAGTACCATCCTTTGGAACCCAAGGTGACAGCTAAGCAGTCATCCAGGTAGCTTAACTTGTCCCCAGCTGCTGTCTGTCTTCAGGTTCCCTCCTGGCAGCTGCATGTGGAGCCAGCATGGCCATCACCACCATGCAGCCACTAGGGCCATGAGGTCTTGTGCTCCTTGGCCAGAGAGCGCATGAATACACCAACAAATGCTTTAACAGGTTGGAGGGGGGATTCCCTCCTGGAGCCCGTGGAGAGGACAGGCCAGTGCACCATCCAAGTGCAGGTTCCAAGCCGTGAAAAACAAGCAAGAGAGAGTTTCTTTGTTTCCCTGGGTTTGTGTAAGCTTTGTATGTGGGATGGACCAGGTGCTTTCTCAAAATGACCAATCAACTTCCCAAACTTTTGTGAGCTTTGAGGGAGCCTGCCTCCCAAATAATCCCTTCATTTCCAAGGCTAGACTAACAGGTTCTTTGGTCCAGCACCTTTCCCTGCCACCATCTTGACTTCTATTGTGCATGTGCCTGCCTTCCCCTAGTCCCACCACAATCTAGTATAAGAAGGGGATAGGAGGACTTTTTCCTCTACCCAATTATCTTGCTAGCCTTGCACATGGTCAGTGTAAGAACCTCCCCCTGTCACCATCTTGGTGGTCAACTCTGTCAATTCTGTGCTTCCCATGCTCTAGTCCCCACATGCAGCGAGTTGCCCACACTTGGGGCCCACCAGCACAGCAAGTAACCCTAGCCACCCAGCACAGTCTCTCAGGCAGCACTGAGTGTGACCACAGTGGAAGGGGCGGGGCATCAGCCAGGAGCAGGACCTCTGTAACAGGGGTGGAACATCTGCAAGGCACATGCTTGGTTACCAGGGCAGTGCAGCCTTGTGCTCAGAAGCCAAACACAATGCCAGGGACCCAGGAGGTTTTTGAAGGCATTTACTGACTGCACACCATGCCCTCAGTGCTCAAACATCCAACTTCTGTCCCTGAGGGGTATGGCTCAGTGCATAAGCAGCTGCCAGGTTCTATTCCCATGGCCTAGCTCTATCTCCCCCAGTAGCTTCTCCCATTTTCTATCCTCATACCATTCCCAGTGGTCCGGACAGGCTGTCCATTGGTATCAATCCCCCAAAATATTCTTTGTAACTACTTAAAGCATTTGAAATGGTGACATAAAAATGTGCAAGAAAGTTCATAGCTTTTCAAAATTCCTGTAGAGTATGTGGAACCCAAAACCTTTGAAAAACAGCTGACTATTGTGAAAGTTATTTTAGCCATATAAGAGATACAGAAATGTAGTCTGAGCCCCTGGACCTGCCCCCCCACAACGGAGGACCCCAAGCGCTTCCAGAGAAGTGATCTCTTTCTTTGTTTCCCCATTTTTCTTAGATGACTTTAAAGCTTTTCAGTAAAATTAAAAAAAAAAAAGGAGTTATAGGAATGTATGTATTTAATAACTTTAAGGAGTAAAAAGAAAAAAATTTTATTGACAGCACTTTGATTTTAATATAGAACATGTTCGCAATTATAGTTTTGATAAGTCTCTATCTGTTATTTTTGAAAGCTATTTTCAACACTGCTGTTACATATCCTTGATATCAGAGATGTAATATACCATTTTGCTTTGCAGTCCATTGCTGTTGGTTTTAGAGAAGCAGTTCGTTATGTCCTTCCACGCCTTATGCTGGTGCCAGTGTATCACTGTTGGCACTATTTTGAATTGTTAAAGGTAAGATGAAAGCTTTCTGAACCAAAAGCATTGCATTTATGAGGCTTAAAATCTAGTTTTTGATGTGATCATACTATTTTAAAGTACTTTTTATTTATAAACATAAAGTATCTTAAATGTCTACCTTCTTTCCACAGACTGTGGAGAAAAGCTTGTATTTCTTACTTATCTTCATATTATTTCCAAATGGCAGATAGAAACAGGAAACTGTATCTTTATCTGTCATTTTGTAATATAGAACCTCAAAGTACTAACATTATTAAACAAATTATTTTCTAAAATTAATTTTTGGAGGAACACAGGAATAGTGGTTTAACTTTTATTTTAAATAAATAATAAGTTTTATGCATAACGTTGTTCTAAATTTCCATCTTGCTTTTAACTTATTAAGGAAAACACTTTTAAAGTTGACATATTTTTTCCATGCAAAGTAGTATTCTTCCTTTCTTAGCTAGGACCCAAACAACATTAAAAAAAAATTTGGTAAAACTTGAACTCTTTTCAGAGATCAGTGAACATAAAAATGTATTGAGTTCTTTAAGGTTCTAATAAACAGTATAAACTTTATTATGATAATAAAAGTATGTAATAAAATGTAATGTCACTTCTGGTCAAGATGGTGGCATAGGTAAACATGGCTCACCACCTCACCCAACCACAACAAAATTACAAGTAAACTGTAGAACAGCCATCATTCAGAAGCATCAGAAGTTGAGCTGAATGAAAGTCCTACAACTATAGAATTAAAGAAGAAACCACATAGAGACTGGTAGGAGGGGTGGAGATGTGGAACAAGCTGGCCCCACACCCATGTGAGGCAGATAAAAATCAGTAGGGTTATCTCAGGAGTGAGGAGTCCCAGCCCCCACCAGGCTTCCCAGCTCAGCGTTCAAGTAACAGGAAGATAGTCCCACAACTTATGGCTGCAGAAACTAGAGAGCATTGAGGCTGTGGAAAACAGAATTGCCAGACTCCTGGGCAGTTCCTCTTAAAGAGCCCAAGCACAGACTTACTCAGACTCACTCCCTCTGAGCTCCAGTGTGGGGGCAGCAGAGTAAAAGGCATCAGCGACATACAGAGAGGAAATGAACTGTCAGGCACCAGGGGAAGAGCTGAGGGGAAGCTTTATTCCAGACAGACGTGCTAGAAGAGGTCATTGTTCCTTTTCCAATCCTACTGCACGCAGAGACAGCAGGTGGGCGCCATATCTGAGACTCCATCACCCTGGCTCACACTGTTTGCCCTACCCTGGTGATTCCCTGAGGCCCTACCTCACCCAACTTTCAGGCCCACCCAAGCTGTTTGCAGTGGCTCTTCCGTATGAATGGCTTGTCTTGGCCCATGCTTCAGATTTTCCTAATTTCTCTGAAACAAGCAGCATTTGGCTTCAGCAGGCCCCATCCCTCTTCCTAAGTAGCTCCAGGCCTGGTACTAGCAGCAGATGGCTTTGGTTCACAGCTTGGCCTCTCATGAATACCTCCAAGTCCATCACAAGGAATGCTGTGTAACCCCAGACAGAACACAGGCAGTGGCTGACCTTTGACATGCCAACAGCAATCAAGGCTTAACTACAAGAGAAGTATATACATAGCCCACACAGTGGACGTACCTTAAGTACCCAGCTGGGGTAATAAAGGAGGCTGTGCCACTGGACCCTACAGGACACCTACTATACCTACTATATTAAGCCACTCTGTCAAGCCTAGGAGACACAGTAGCTCTACTAAATACATAAAAACAACCACAGGGAGGCTGCCAAAATGAGGCAAAGAAACATGACCCAAATGAAAGAACAAAACAAAACTCCAGAAAAAGAACTAAACAAAATGGAGATAAGCAATCTATCAGATGCAGCGTTGAAAACACTGGTTTTTAAGGATACTCAAGGAACTTGGTGAGAACCTCAACAGCATAAAAAGATCCAGTCGGAAATGAAGGGTACAGTAATTGAAATAAAGAACAATTTACAGGGAATTAACAGTAGAGTGGATGAAGCTGAGAATCAAATCAGTGATTTGGAACATAAGGAATCAAAAAACACCCAAGCAGAACAGCAAGAAAAAAAAAAGGAATCCAAGAAAGATGAGGATAGTGTAAGGAATTCTGGGCCAACTTCAGGTATACCAACATTCACATTGTAGGGGTGCCAGAAAGAGAAGAGAAAGAGCAAGAAATTGGAAATCTATTTGAAAAAATCGTGAAAGAAAACTTCCCTGATTTGACGAAGGAAATACACGTATAAGTCCAGGAAGCACAGAGAGTCCCAAACAAGATGGATACAAAGGGGCCCACATCAAGACACATCATGATTAAAATGCCAAAGGTTAAAGATAAAAAGAGAATCTTGAAAGCAGCAAGAGAGAAGCAGTTAGTTTCATACAAAGCAATTCCCATAAGACTGTCAGCCGATTTCTCAAACGTTGCAGGCAAGAAAGGACTGGCAAGAAATATTCAAAGTATTGAAAACAAAGACCTGTGACCAAGATTACTCTATCCTGCAAACTATCATTTAGAATTAAAGGACAGATAAAGAGCTTCCCAGACAAGAAAAAGCTAAAGGAGTTCATCATCAGCAAACCAGTGTGACAGGAAATTTTAAATGGTCTTCTTTAAGAAGAGGTTCAAAAACATGAACAATAAAATGGCAATAAATATATGTCTTTCAACAATTGAATCTAAAAAGCAAAATAAGCTAGCAGAACAGGAACAGAATCATAGAAAGAAAGTTTTTTTGTTTTTTTTTTAATTTTCCAATTCTTTTTTTTTTTAAGATTTTATTTATTTATTTTAGAGAGAGGGGAAGGGAGGGAGACAGAGAGGGAGAGAAACAGCAATGTATGGTTGCCTCTCACATGGCCCTCAACCCAGGCATGTGCCCTGACGGGGAATCGGACCGGGACCCTCTGGTTCCCAGCCCACGCTCAATCCACTGAGCTACACCAGCCAGGGCCATAGAAAGTTAATTTTGATGGTTGCCAGATGGGAGGGGGCCTGGGGTGATAGGTGAAGAAGTGAGGTGATTAAAAAGTACAAATAGGTAGTTACAGAATAGCTATGGGGTTGTAATGTACAGTGTAGGGAATAGAGTAGCCAAAGAATATATATGCAGGATCCATGGACATGGACAACGGTGCAAAGATTACCTGAGGGAGTAGGGGGGCTGGATGGAGGGAAGCAAAGCGGGGGGGATTGGGACACCTGTAATAGCATAAATAATAAAATGTAGTTAAAAAATATAATACAAATACAAATGTGTTATATAATAAATAAATATAACATGTAAATACATCAGAGGTAAACCACTACCCTGACTCAAATGGCACTTTCTTTCTTGGTTTTGTTTCCAGTTTAATCACCTATGCATATATCACTAAAAAAATATAAATATGTATATATGTGTGTGTCTATGTATATAAATGTGTATGTGTATGTATATAAAAATGTGTGTATATATATATATAAACATATATATGGCCTGTTTCTGAATTTTATATAAATTAGATCAAATCTTATATATTATTTTCCATCTTATATCTCCTCTCAAATTTATATGTGTAAGATTTATTGATGTTATTGTATGTTCTAATTTAATTTTCTTTCAGTTTAAATAAACCATGAATTGTTTATTCTTTTCTGGTTGCTGAACAGTGTTTTGCTATTATCGATAACACTTGCTATGGACATTCTTGAAAAATCTCTTGGCACATGTGTGCATGCATTTTATTTCTCTAGAGTATATACTCAGGCATAGAATTGCTTGGTCACAGGGTGTGCATCTTTTTCAATTTAATAGATAATGCCAAGCAGTTTCCAAAGTGTATTGTACAGTTTACACTCCAGCCAGAATGCATGCTTGTCTCTTTATGCATATTTTCATCTTTTTAAATTTCTGTCATCTGGTGTATTTGTAATCATCTGTCATGGTTTTAATCTGTATTTTCTTCATTAGTAATGAATTTGGGTATACTATGTTTATTGGCCTTTTGGATAATCTTTTGTGTAGTTATTCAAATCTTTTGCCATTTTAAGTATTTTATATGGTTTGTCTTTGCATTCCACTTTTCTGTGTGTTCTTGTTGTTGTGCATTAATTAAGCCTGAGTATATTCCATATTTATTCCGAGGGTTATAGTGTCTCTGATGAGTGATGGGTGATTTCCCTTTATTATTCATTATTTGAAATTGTAAAGCAATACTGCCTAGTTATAAAAGAGAATCTGCTGCCTTTGGACAGGCATCAGAGTTTCAGTGTTTCTTTTTCCACTTTAGGTTTCACATCCATTTTCCCTTAATGTTTAAGATCCCAGATGGGTATATGAAGAGAAGATGATTTTCTGGGGACTCTCCATTCCCATTTCTCTACATCATAGCTACTGATCTTCACTGATTCCAGCTAACATCTAAGGATTTTTGCCTCCTTTCAGATTATTTCCCTTTTCAATAGTACAATAATTTCAACATATTTTACTCAGTAAAATTTTCTTCTCTGACTTTTTTATTGCTCTTTCATAAGCAAGGCATCTTTTTGCTTGAGCATTTTGTACCTCTCCTTGCAGAGAATCTGTTCAGACTTTCTCTAACTCATTAGTAATAATATTAAAATAAAAGCAATAACTCTATATGTTGTAGGCATCCTAGGCAAGGTATTTATTTGATGATTTCTAATGAATGCCTTCCTCAAGAATTCTTTTTTATGGTATCTTATAACCCATAATGTGTGGTATTGGAGCTCACTAGCTTTTGTGCACAAATAGATGAGCAACTTGATTATATATATTTCATGGAGACTAATGGATCCATACAGAATTCAGAAGAAGGATTGCAGGCTTCCTATGAATAATACATTGGCAGCTCCAGATGTATATTTGGATTCTTAAAAATTTTTAGGTTAATGTTCATGTTTAATTGGATATCCTATCTATAGTGTTATAGTTGCCAGTATTTTCCAACATTTAAAAATCCTGGGTTGATTCTATAATTGAAGATTTTTATTTCTCCCCACCTAGATGTTTAGTTCTTAAAATCCATGTGCTTTTGCCTTGGCCAGGAAGTTCAGTTGGTTGGAGTGTTGTCCAGTACACCAAAAGGTTGTGGGTTCAATCCCCAGTCAGGGCGCGTATAGGAGACAACTGATGTTTCTCTCTCACATCAATGTTTCTCTCTCTCTATCCCCCCACCCCATTCCTCTCTCTATAAAATAAATAAAAACATATCCTCAGATGAGGATAAAAAAATCCTCAAGGTCTGCATCTGAGATCAAGATACCAACTATGATGGCCTGACTCATCCTGAGGCCATAACTACTTTTATCACCAGTTAGTCATTGGACTCCAAGTAGTCTTAGCCATTGTGATTGGGACTAGTAGTTGGTCAGTTAATTAAAATAAAGCAAATAATCATAAAATTGACTCATATTTTATTTTAATAAAAACACACACAAACCCCTACAAATGAACATTTATATGTATGCATATGCTAATCTGTTGACTTAAGGTAAAATCTTTTCTTTGAATATAAATCTTTGTGGCTTAAGTCACAAAAATTATTTTCTATGATTTCTATTTTCCTTTTCCTTTAGATGATACATGAACTTGAAGGTGCTTGTAAAACAATCTTAGAGCAGAAACCTAGGATTTTATTATTCTTTCAAATCTTTTACATTTGTTGTTCCTGTACCTTTTTAGAGAGACTTGCCTTTAAAATTATTCGATTGTTTCCACATATATATCATTTTTATACTTGTATTGCTTTGACTTATAGAATGTGTAATTAAATTACATTATTAGAACATAAGCGCAACTGCCATAAACATTTGGGAATACATACTGCTGATTTTTGGTAAGCACGTGACTTAATTAGTAGTATCCAGAGGGATACTACTAGTGGCCCATTTATTGATATTTATAACACTTATTGTCCTGTGGGAATCACCCTGTATGTTATACAGTGGAAATGATCCATAGTAAGAAATACATGTAACATTATGACTGTACGTACATACACACACACACACACTCAACAAAGTTTCATGCAGTGTACTCTGATATAGTCTCTTCTATTTCTTTTTTTAAGATTTTTTTTAAATTTTTATTTATTTTTAGAGAGAGGGGAAGGGAGAGAGGGAGAGAAATAGCAATGTATGGTTGCCTCTCACATGGCCCTCATGGGGACCTGGCCTGCAACCCAGGCATGTGCCCTGACTGGGAATCGAACCGGGACCCTTTGGTTCCCAGCCCGCGCTCAGTCCACTGAGCTACACCAGCCAGGGCATTTCTTTTTAAAAATTAGTGTGATGTACTAATAGATTATAATATGCAGTTTGAAAAACACAGATGGACTAATTCTAGACACAAGCTAAGTGGATTATCACAGGGGCAAATGAAAAATGATTTTTTATTTTTTTTATCTGTTCTGATTGTGATTCTTACTATTGGTTTTATAAAGCATTTTATTAATTTATTTTTAATTGTGGTAAAAATACAAAACATAAAATTTAACATCTTAATGGTTTTAAGTGCATAGTTCAGTAGTGCTAAGTATATCATTATGCAACCAGTGTTGTCTTACACTTGGGTTGCTTCTACTTTTTGACTATTTTAAATAATGCTACTGGGAATATAAGTATACAAATATTTCCTTGAGACTTTGCTTTCAATTTTTTTGGATATATACCCAGAAGTGCAATTGCTGGATCATCTGATAATTGTATTTTTAATAACTGGGGGGGAAATTGTACTGTATTCCATAGCAGCTATACCATTTTACATCCCCACTAACAATATACAGGGTGCCAATTTCTCCACATCTCTTCCAACACTTGTTATTTTCTGTATTTTTATTTTCTGGTAGTAGCCACACTAGTGGGTGTGAGGTGGTATTTCATTGTAGTTTTGATTTTCATTTCCTTAATTATTAGTGATGGTATCTTCTCATGTGCTTGTTGGGTATTTGTATATCTTTTTTTGAGAAATGTCTATTCAAGTCCTTTGCCCATTTTTCATTTGGGTTGTTTGTTTTTATTGTTGTGTTATAGGAGTTCTTTATGTATTCTGCATATTAATACCTTATCACATATATCATTTGCAAATATTTTGTCCTATTCTGTAGATGGCCTTTTTGTGATAGTGTTCGGGATCAAGTACTCATCCAAAAGAAATTTCATTTCATGTTACACTCACTTTGGGATGAAAACCATAAGAAAAAAGGCTGGACCAGTGTGACTTAAGACTTTCACATTCCCTTGGTAATAGTAAACACAATCCTGGAGCACTTTTTAATTAAACATCTGCTTCAGTCATATACCAAGGGAGATTTATGTGTGGACATGTTATTTAAATATTATTCAAGTTTTACTTCCAGAATCAGAATTTATGATAAATAGAAAAATAACTGTATAATGAAAAATGATGGGACATCATATATAGTTTGCTTGAAATTATTTTAGAGTACATTTTTGGATTATTCTCATTTGTTGCAATACTTTAAAGTTTATTTTATAGGTAAGATTTTTTTTTCTCAAATTTAGTCCCCTTGGGGTTAATCATGAACTACTTTCATTTTCTATTTTTCTCAAAGAAATTTTAGTTTTTTTCTTAACGTACATTTCAATTTTTATGTGAGAGGAAACAAGAAAAAACAATTTATTTTATTATGTATAAGTAACTTGATAATATACTTCTTATATTCTGAGAAAAAAATCTATGTTTATCCTTCTGTTATTAAGAACATATCTACTCTCTCACTTATGAATTGGTTCATTCAAAGACAGCATTCTTTTGCTCTCTAAATCTCTTGTCATTCCGTGGAAATTTAGTGATGGAAAGAATAAAAATTCTCTTCTCAAAAGAACTTAATCTTACTTTAGCTTAAAGCTTAACAGGAAGATCTAGTATTAATAACTTTAATAAGGTTCATTGGGAGAGATAAGCCAGTATTTCAAATATGAGACAATTGCATTTTTAGGTAATACTTCTTTACTGTTTACTAAAAACATAGAAAAAAGTTACAAAAGTAGTATTGTGAGCCCTCTTCACCTAGATTTACTAATTGTTAACAGGTGATATTTGCTTTGTCACCATCTTTGTGTTCCTGTGTGTGTGTATGTGAGTAAGTGTATTCATAACATCAGCATCTTGAGGTAAAGTTTATTAAAAGAAATGCTCTGACTCTTGAAAAGGTTATGAAGAATATCTTACAGCATAATTATTTACTATTTCAGTACTGACACATCACTCAAGGACATCTGAAAAAAGATAATGCTTTTTTAATTTTAATCCTCACCCAAGGAGATATCCATTGATTTTTTTTAAAGAGAGAGACTAAGGGAGAGAGAGAGAAAGAAACATTGATGTGAGGGAGAAACATTGATTGGTTGCCTCCCTAATGTATCCCTACCAGAATCAAACCTGCAATGTATGTATGCTCCCTGACCGGGAATCAAACCTGGAATTTTTTGGTGCACGGGACAACACTAACCAAGTGAGCCAACTGACCAGGGCAAGAAAAGTAGTGAGTTTTAATGAGTTGAATTTCCCACCAAATTACTAAAATTCTGTTTTTATGACCATAGAGAGAAATTTATTATTACCAAAAAAAGGATTGATCACATATATTATTTCACATTTACACTGAACTATAAGTATAATGAATTAGAGATAATAATTTTAATTTATTAAATTTCCCTCGCTTTAGTCACACAGATATCTATAGTAGATACAGCACTTTATAGGAATTCAACTGAAGCATGTAAGTGTTTAAGTGAAGTCTTACAGAGTTAAGAAAACTTACATGTAGTGCAAAATCTTGGACAGGATGCACTTATAGACAACTAAGGAGAATAATGATTATCAGTTAAACTAGGAGTATATTCAGACAAGTTCATAAGATATTACACATAAATGAAAGTTCACTGTCAGTTTATTGCTTAGTTTAAGCATATATTGCAAGGGCATTTATTCTCTTTGACGTCTTTTCCAAAGCACACTTAATTATTAGTGATAATTTACTTCTTAAACTATGTAGTTATACAGTTTTTAACACAGAGGGGATTCTCCTTCAACTCCAGGTCACCAGGCTTAGGCATAGGCTAGTACTACATAATTGTTATTTGCATTAGTTGTCTGGAGTTATTGTAGAGATACAGTGTATTACTGGTAGAAAACTTGGACCCTGCTTTCTGTTCCCGGGTTTGAATACAGACTCTCCTACTCATCTTGGGTGAATTACTTAACCTCTCTGTGCCTCAAGTTTTTTCATCTGTAACATGTATAGTAATAGTACCTTCTCATAGAGTTATAACAAGGATTAAATAAACATGCATAAAAGAGCATGCACAGAGTAAGAGCTCAGGAAATGTTCATGATTGTTATTTGTCAACACACTTAAAATTGTAAGTATTTATACAATAGTCATTCATTCTAAGTACCTTTTTAGGTACGTACCAGTGCAGGTACTATACAAAAAATGGGTAAAACATACATATCTCTATATTTAAGGGGTTCATGCTTTGGTAAAGAGATGAATATCAAACAAATAATTACAATATAAGTGCCTAATATAAGTAGTACATATATTATTTCATGTGGGATCACTGAGGCAGGAGTAACTAATTCCATCTGAGGAAGTTAGAAAAAAATTAATATGAATATTGGATATATAGGGGTTTATTTACATGTGTGTTTCTTATTTATTTGGAGAGCCATGAAGGACAAATGCCAAGGAACTGTTGCAGATTAAAAGAGACAATAGAAACACGACATCTAAGTGCAGCACTAACTGGGCACCATAACGGGGGAAATTAGCCTAAAGTACAGGGTTGGGACATTGACAAAACTGGGTATGTACTGTAAATTAGATAATAGAACTTTATCAATGTTTAATTTCCAGAAGTTGATCATCATATTTTAACAACATCTTTGTTCTAAGACATACTAAATACTAAAGGAGTAAAAGGGAATGACATTATTTGAGAGTAATTGCTGATACATTTGAGTTTTTCTCATATTCCAAAAAACAATCTCAGAACCATTTAGCAATGGCTACTCTTCCTGAGCAAAGAACTGAAAGAAATGTATCGCAAACTATGCTCAGATAGTTTGGGGCGGGGGAATGGTACACATTCACTTACACACAGAATGATGAAGTGTATGTGGCAAATGTTAAAAATTGGTGACAGTGTTTATTTTTATAACTTTTCTATAAATTAGATATTATTTCAAAAGACGAAATTTAAGTTGGGGGAGGGAAGAGAAGAGGCCTTTCAAAGGTAATTTCTATGTCGGTGTAAGATGTTTAGAATAAAAAATGTTTGTAGGGATATGCTTGGACATTCATTAATGTGATGTTTATTAAATCTCACTGCAGAAAATTCAAGAAATATTTTGCAAATTATTGGACTAAGGTTATACCAAATAGAGCCATCATTTTATACTTATATCACCAGAAAATCCTGTCCTTTAAATAGCCTGAAGTTTTATTTTCCTTTGATGGCCTGTAACGATTCCATGGATATTTAGAAATGACATGGTCATTTATGTAGAAGAGTTTGAGTAGCCTGTGCTGTGAATATACATGCATACATATATATATATATATATATATATATATATATATATATATATATGGCAGGTTGAGTAGATAGTAAAACTTAACAAACGATGAGCATTAAGTTCAGCCATTAAACTATTTATCTAAGATGCAATGGATTCATTTGCCTTCAGTGGGATGACATGAAAGGCTTCCAGTAGTGCTGACAGTCAAGAAAACACTCTGGAACAGGGGTGTCCAAACTATTGGCAACTCTAGACCACACTGGTAGAAGAGTTGTCTGGGGCCACACATTAAATGCACTGGGGAAAAAAAAAAAGGAGTTTGAGTAGCCTGAAGACCAAGTAGACAGTAGAAATTTAGTATCCTCATACACCTAAATTGAAAAGCAGTTCTCATTTTGGTAGAATTTCATTATTAGTGATAATTTGGAAGTTTGAATCAACAAAAGCAGTGAGAATAAAAATCCCATAATTATTTTATATTATCAATACTCTTATTTACTAAGGAATTATTTTAGAGTGGAGTTGAGAAGAATCTTTTTGTAAGAAATCTTTATAACAGCATAAGTGATTTGGTCATAATTTTCACCTTTAGAAATTAGAATGATCAAGTGCTGATTCTTTTGTCTCTTTCTCCTTCATCTTCTCAACTTTTTTTCCTTAATCTAGATATTAAGGTTTTACTATTAATGATAGTCACTCATTTATATTGCAAATCTTTTGATAGGAATACTGCTGCAAGTATCTTAAAATACCAAATGACTCTGTGTTCCATATAGAAAATAATTTCTACAACATAGAAATGATAGGCAATGGACCTAGTACTCAATTCAGTTCCTTGCTAAGGAAGGAGAACTATTGCTGAATGGTTTTCAGGTTGCTCTTGGAATAGAAGTAAAATTTATCACAAAATTCTAGTAAGGTAATTTAAGATCATGAAATAGATTTAAATTATTTAAAATTTTCTAAAAGAAGCAATTATAATTTTCCTGGGATCTTGTATAAATGTGTATTTGTATCCATATGCTTTCTATATCTATATAATGCTCCACTTTGAATTCTTATGTCAAACAAATTAATTCATTCAAGCTGAATTATAATTTTTAGAAAAAAATTTAAAAAAATTTTCTTTATCTTTGGAGAGAGGGGAGGGAGGGAGAAAAAGAGGGAGGGAAACATCAACTGGTTGCCTCTTGCAAGCCCCCAACTGGAAACCTGGCCTGCAAACCAGGCACGTGCCCTGACCAGGAATCGAATGAGCAACCTTTTGGTTTCTAGGCCAATGCTCAATCCACTGAGCTACACCAGCCTGGGCTGAATTATTTATTATAAGGTAAATTTTCTTCCATTTTGAGGGCAAGATACAAGAGAAATTTTTGGATAAATCCAGAGTTGTGAAGATTAATAATGCAATTTATAAATCTTATTTCTAAGGGTTAATAAGGTAGAATATTAACTTTCTTGGTTTCTTGATATTTACTAAAATGGTTGAATTTTATGTTGTAAAAACACCAGTTGAAGTTTCTGTAAGATGCTGTTTTCAGAAAAGTTTACAAAGGATTGAAGTGCTAAAGTTAGCAACTAATTGTTGTATAACAAAGATACTCAAGCTTTTGGAAATCTCTAAAACTTAAGAATTTAATTATTAAAGAATATGAAATAACCCTAGTCAATGAGGCTCACTTGGTTGGAGAGTTGTCCTATAAACTGCAAGGTTGCAGGTTCGATTCCTGGTCAGGGCACACGCGTAGGTTGTTGGTTTGATCCCACTTAGGGTGACGTTAAGAGGCAACCGATTGATATTTCTCTCTTACATCAGTGTTTCTCTCCCTTTCTCTCTTCTTCCCTTCCCTCTTTCTGAAATCAATAAGCATGTCTTTGTGTGAGGATTTAAAAAAAAAAAGAATATAAATTAGTGTGTTTATCTCATTTTCTCTACTAACAGTTATTAACAAATAAAAGTCACTTTTAAGTTTCATATTTTGCATATTTTAAACTATTTTCATATATGTGGAAAATGTCCAAATGGTTATTACAGTTGCTTCTTTTTTTCCTGATTACTATGGTTAAAGGACTCTATATCTGTATTATAGAAAGAGGGTTGGTTTGAGGGATCAGGAGGTATTCATAATTACATAAAATTATAGCTGTTTTTATTAAGTATATTTAAGATTCATTTAGAGTGATAATATTGCTGTTTCCTCTAATTATGAGAAAAGTAAAGAATTGAACAATGCAGGTTTTTTTCTTTTGGGTTTTCCTAGCAATTGAAAGCATGTAGTGAAGAACAAGAAGACAGAGAATGTTTGAATCAAGCAATTACTGCTCTCATGAATCTCCAAGGTAGTATGGACCGAATTTACAAGCAATATTCACCTCGACGCCGACCTGGGTAATTCCAAACTGTTGAAAATATGACTGTCTCTGCATACTTCACTTACATCTGATGCCTGGTTTTCTCAAGAAGTATTATTTATAATGATAATTGCATTCTTGCAAGTTATACTTCTGTTTTGCATTTTTATTTTGGCCTTGTAGTCTTTTAAAATAGGCATTATAATATTGATAAGATATATGTAATAAAATTTTAAGACATTTAATAATTTTGTATAACTTCTATAAGGAATAGGATTATTTGCCATTTAATTGTTATGGCAATAGGAATGAAATATAGAGCCTCTAGTACTTCTCTTTCACACTAATGAGGCATGTGGTTGCAAAGTTAGTAGCAGAAAGTAAATGCTGCATGCTAAATCTAGAATTTGGTCATTTAATATTTTTGTTACTTGATTTGAGGTAGGTTACACTTAAAGAAATTAAGGTTGCTTAGCTATTGAATAAGCTAAATTTTGTCTTGCTATTTCTTTTTTAGGGATCCTGTTTGCCCTTTTTATAACCGTCAATTAAGAAGCAAGCACTTGGCTATTAAAAAAATGAATGAAATTCAGAAAAACATAGATGGATGGGAAGGCAAAGATATTGGACAATGTTGTAATGAATTTATTATGGAAGGTCCATTGACAAGAATTGGTGCTAAACATGAACGGCATATTTTCCTCTTTGATGGCTTAATGATTAGCTGCAAACCCAATCATAGCCAGTCACGCCTTCCAGGTTATAGTAGTGCAGAGTACAGATTAAAAGAAAAGTTTGTCATGAGAAAAACACAAATATGTGATAAAGAAGATAGTTGTGAGTACAAACATGCATTTGAATTGATATCCAAAGATGAAAACAGCATGATATTTGCTGCTAAGTCTGCAGAAGAGAAAAATAATTGGATGGCAGCACTTATTTCTCTTCATTATCGTAGTACTCTAGATCGAATGCTAGATTCAGTATTATTGAAAGAAGAAAATGAGCAACCACTGAGATTACCAAGTCCTGAAGTGTATCGTTTTGTGGTAAAAGACTCTGAGGAAAATATTGTTTTTGAAGACAACTTGCAAAGTAGAAATGGAATCCCCATTATTAAAGGAGGAACGGTGGTGAAGTTAATTGAAAGATTGACATATCATATGTATGCAGGTATGTGAAACTCATTACAAGTGATTATCTAGGGCCAAGGAGCTAAAAGCTCTCATGAATATTCAAAAGCATTTGAGGCATGGGAAAAATGATTGCCTCTAAAATATGAAGGAATACTGCAGAATCAAAGGCAATAAATAACTAAACATCTAAAATATAATATTAACTTCATTAACAATTAAATGTTCATAAAAATTGTATGTTCATAAATCTCGAATTTGAAAAAATCCTCATTTGTCAAGAAATATCGATATTGGCAGGAAGAGCCACAGTGGGAGAAACCAGAATAAAAACGAAAAGGAAGTAAGACCTCCAAAATCTGCTGAGTAAGCTGAACATGCAACCTATTTTATGCTCTACCTTTGCAGATCCCAATTTTGTTCGTACTTTTCTTACTACATATCGTTCATTTTGTAAACCACAGGAACTGCTAAGCTTACTGATTGAACGGTAAGAAAAATTTTTATTTCACTTATATTAACATTTTGTAAAAAGTTTTGTGTCTTGTGAAGTGCTTGGTACCTCATATGTACTGAAATAGTTTTTAAGCATAATTTATTTGGCATTAAATTAGTATTTCTGTTCATTTTAAACAGTGCGCTTAAACTGAAATCCCTGTTTATAACAGAGCTTAGTAATGTTTATGGTGGTAATCAGAAAGACCCAGCCTTAGGATAGAAAATTATGTATCTTAATGAATTTTTCTTCTGTACAACAAAACAATGCTTCCTTAAAAGAGACTTTTTTACTTTTAAAACATACTTTTTGTTATGTAATATTTCAAAATATATACAAGAGTAAATAGGAAAGTATAACTCCATTTATCAATCATCTTAACTTTGGTAATTATTAACTCATATGTCATCTGTTTTCCTGCCACTTCAACATCCTAACCCCAGGGCTAGGATGGTCTTCTGTATCCATGTGTTTGTTATCCTTATCCATGTCCATATTCGAGGATATGTAGGGCTAATGAAGGGACTCCAGCATCAGTGGATTTTGGTATATGCTGGGGTGCTAAAACCAATCTACTTTGGATAATGAGGGACAACAGTATTTTGCAGTAAATCGTAGATAGTGTATTTTATCTGTAAATATTTCCAGTTGTATTTCTAAAAGATAAGTACTCTTATTAAAAACACAATCAAATACCATCCATTTTTAAAACTAAAAAATTAACATTTTTTATTATGATTAATTTTAAAAAGTAAGTTTTAGATTGACTTTTTCTCTTATTCTGAGTATATTAGTGGCATTTTAAATGCTTTATAGTTAAAATATAGTATCTGGACTCCAAAATAATTTTTTATTCACATTTATTTTTTATTTATTTTTTTATTTTTTTAAGATTTTATTCATTTATTTTTAGAGAGAGGGGAAGGGAGGGAGAAAGAGAGGGAGAGAAACAGCAATGTATGGTTGCTTCTCACATGGCCCTCCCTGGGGACCTGGCCTGCAACCCAGGCATGTGTCCTGGCTGGGAATCGAACCCGGACCCTTTGGTTCCCAGCCCGCGCTCAATCCACTGAGCTACACCAGCCAGGGCAATTTTTTATTCACATTTAAAAACTTAATACTAGAATTTTATCTTGACCTCTATCATTATGTTGTTCTATGAAACAAAGTTTACCAGACTGAGTCAGTGTAATGAGCTGTGAAGATTTATTCAGTTGTATTTCCATGTACAAAATTAGAAAAGCACACGTTAGACTTTTATTTTAGCTGTATTTTCTGTGGTTGGGCAAAGTTGTTTTTTTCTTTTTTTAACTTTGATTTTTACTTTATCCACTTAGGTATATTCTTTAAATATTGTTTAAAATTCAGTTTGGACCTTCTCTTTGGATTTATATTCATTTATTTCAGAAAATTTATGTCTACTTGCATTTAAAAAAATAAATATTAAGGATAAATTATTAGATTAGCTCTCTCTCTTACATTCTTTAAAGAGGTTATACTCTTTAAAGATTTTGTCTTGGATCTTTTCCATTGATCTTTTCTGTGTTAAGTGCTAGTTATTAAATTTAGTTTTGATAAAAGTAAGACTATAAAACCTTACTCCTATATAGCTGAGGGGCAATTTTTTGTAGTATGTAATGCTTTAACAGAAGTTTATCACTAATTGTACTTTTCACATAAATGGTAGGAAGGAAGGTTGCTTAATTAAAATATTTTTCCTGCAGTATTTGAAATTCTTTTCACTTATGTAAAAACAATGAAAAATTTCTCTCATTTTGCTTTTCTTCTTAGATTTGAAATTCCAGAGCCAGAACCTACTGAAGCAGATAAGCTGGCAGCAGAGAAAGGCGAACAACCAATTAGTGCAGACCTTAAAAGATTTCGCAAGGAATATGTCCAACCAGTACAACTTAGGTTTGGCTTGAATATTATATTGTTTATATGCCGTTTAATTTCCAATATATAGTTAGCACAAAAGTTCTTACATCTTTATTCAGGTATTGGTATTGTTGTTAACCTCTTAGCAGTTAGGTTAAACTTCCAAAGTTTTTTCCATGTGAAGCTACTCTTAAATACCCTGAAGAATTTTAATTATTAAAATGTGTTATTTGCATCAGATATCTGGCATGTGATATGCTTACAGACCAGGGTATCTTTTTTTTTTTTTAAGATTTTATTTATTTATTTTTAGAGAGGGTAAGGGATGGAGAAAGAGATGGAGAGAAACATCAACATGCAGTTTCCTCTCACATACCCCATACTGGGGACCTGGCCTGCAACCCAGGCATATGCCCTAGACTGGGAATCAAACCAGGAACCGTTTGGTTTGCAGGCCAGCACTCAACCCACTGAGCCACACCAACCAGGGTGACCACGGTATCTATTAAGTAAAATGTGTAAAATTACATATGCATTTGTTTACTGTCAACTAGCTCCCCCTGTTTTCTGCATGTCTCATTGTAATTAATAATCTTGGACTTATTGATTTGCTGTACTGATTTTATCATATGTCTATTCATTTATCATTCTTCTCTTGGTCCATTAATCCCATATATTTCAAAGTACACTTCTCCTTAAATACTTTAATTTGCATATCATTAATGGTATTTGTTTATTATTCTTTTATTCTAAGTTGTGTATACAGTGTACTTTGGTTGAATTTTAACAAATACATCTCTATAAGCCAAACTCTGTTCAAGATATAAAATGTTATCATCACCCCAGAAAGTCCCTTATGCCCATTCTAATCAATTTTTGCTCTCATTGCCCAAAGCAGTATTTGTCTTCCTATATAGATTAATTTTATCTATTTTAGAATTTCATATAAACGGATTCTTATATACTCTTTTGTGTCTGACTTCTTTCACTGAACATGTTTTTGAGTATGTTGTTGGTTATATCAGTGATTTATTGTATTTTATTGTTGAGGTGGTATTCTATTACATGAATATACCACAGTTTGTTTATTAATTTTCCCACTGAAGAACACCTGGGTTCTTTTTAGTTTTTGAATATTATGAATATAACTGCTATGAGCTTTATTTTATAAGTTTTTTTGTGAATATATTTTTTCATATAGCACCTTGGGTAAATAACTTAGAGAATAACTTGGAGTGGAATGGTAGGGTCATAGAGTAGGTGTGTATTTAATTTTAAAAGAAGCTGCAAAATTTTTTCCCAAAGTGACCGTACTATATTATGTTCTCATCAGCAGTATATGAGAGTCATATTTGACATCCTCATCAACATTAAATGATGTCAACCTTTATTCCTCAGCCACATCAGTGGGGTGTAGTGATATCTCTCTGAGGTTTTAATTTGTTATTTTTCTGATGACTAATGATGTTCAGAACTTTTTATTGTCCCTCATTGGCTGTTCATACTTATTTTATGAAGAATCTATTCAAGTCTTATACTTTTTGAGTTTTTTAAACTTATTATTGAGTTGTTGTAGTGTATTGAGTAGGATTAGATTCTAGTCTTTTGTCAGATAAATGTTTTACAAATGTCATCTCCCAATCTGTGGCTTGCCTATTACTTTTCTTAATAATACCTTTTGATGAGCTGAAGTTTTTAATTTTGATGGAGTTTAATTATGAGATTTTATGAGTTTTTTCCTCTTACATGATAATTTTTAAATTATTCTGGATGCCTTAGATACTAGGAAGGAGAGGAAATGGAAGCAGTTATTTGAATTGACCTAGTGTAAACTAGAATTTAACAGTTTTGTGATATCTTGAAATACTCTCTAAGCCACAGAGCTAACCAGGCACTCAATGACTAAGGTGCTTTTAATTCTAATAGCATGGAAAGATTTGGAATTTAAAGAATTTTCATATTCTTTGAGAAAAACTATTGTCTGTTAGCTAGGAGGGGAAGAAAGCTAACCTTGAAAAATACAAGTGTTAGTGAGGATGTGAAGAAAAGGGAACCTTCGTGCACTGTTGGTAGGAATACAGATTGGTGCAGTCACTGTGGAAAGCAGAATGGAGTTACTTCAAAAAATTAAAAATGGAACTGCCTTATGACTCAGCAATTCCACTTTTGGGAATATATCTGAAGAAACTCGAAACACTGATTCGAAAGAATATATGTACCCCTAAGTTCATTCCAGTATTATTTATAGTAGCCAATATTTGGAAGCAGCCCAAGTACCCATCAGTAGATGAGTGGATAAAACAGCTGTGGAATAATACTCGGCACTAAATAAGAAGGAAATCTTACTCTTTGCGACAGCATGGATGGACCTGGAGAACATTATGCTAAGTGAAGTAAGCCAGTCAGAGAAAGACATGTACCATATAATTTCACTCATATGTGAAATCTAATTAACAAAATAGAAACAGATTTGTAAATAGGGAACAGACTGACAGCTGTTGGAGAGGAGTGATTTGTAGAGCTGGGTGAAAAAGGTGAAGGGATTGAGAAAAAAGAAAAACCTCATAGACGTAGACAACAATATGGTGATTACCAGAGAGAAAATGGGATGAGGGGAGGTAGAAGAGGGTATGGGGCAGATAGATGGTGATGGAAGGAGACTTAACTTGGCGTGGCGAATGCTCAGTACAGTGTGCAGATGATGTATTATAGGACTGTACACCTGAAACCTATATACTTTTATTAACCAGTGTCATTACTACTAAGTTCAATAAAAAGTAGAAATAGTCACTTACTAAAATAAAGAAGGAAAATGCTAATTAATTCATTTACAGTATAAGTCTCTGGTGGAGGGTGGAATGTTACATTTATATGAATTGATTAAATCTCTACTTGGAAGGTTTATTACTATAAGTAATATATTTGTGCTACTGCAAAATAAAATAGCACTTTCTGAAATATTTTTGTCCTTTGAAATAAAATAAGAGAATATGGATATACCTGTCAATTATTATAGAAATTTAATGATAGCACTTGAATTTAGAACCAAATATAATAAATCTTAGTTAATTTTCCATCTTATGTGAAAAATGTATAAAAATTTAGATCTTAAATCCTTTTTAATATAAGCACTTAAAAATAGTTTTTGTATAATATAGAGAAAGAATATTGTACATATCAATAAAGGAAAGGTACTTTTCCAGAACACAAGTGGGTAACTAAGTGTAGTTTTTATGCTTATACATTTTTTTAAAGTGTAATTTTTAAATAATAAACATTCTGGAGATTTCCTATCTTCATATCATTGAAGCATTTAAGATATTAATTAAATACAAATTATAGACTCTTAAGTGTTATAAATGGCCTTGTATACAAGGTCTGTCCAGGAGAAGTGCAGCCATTGTTAATATAACAAGAACAGTTTGCGCAACGTCATGGTAACCTGACAGCCAAGGAGAATGGACTGGAATGCACATGTGTGAACAATGATGACTTCACTGTACTAGTCAGTTGGTGGTGGTAGACACCGTTGAGTGAGCATATGTTCTGTGTGGCTGTTACATTAAAAATGAATGAGTAGAGCAATGAATCTATCAGATTTTGCATTAATCTTGAACATTCCTCTGTGGAAACTATTTGGATTCAGAAGGCTTTAGGGAATGATGCAGTGAGTGCAGCACAAATAAAAGTGTGGTACAAATAGTTCAAAGATGGTCAAGAATCTGTTGAAAGTGATCCACGTTCTGGAAGCCCATGAGTTTTTTTGCAAAACCCAGATGACTGAAATCACCCAGATTACTCAGACCCCCTACAGCCCAGATTTGGCACCCTGCAACTTCTGGTTCTTCCCAAAATTGAAATCACCTTTGAAAGAGAAGAGATTTCAGACCATCGATGAGATTTAGGAAAATATGACAGGCAGCTGATAGTTATTCCAACAAAGGATTTTATAGAGTGTTTTGAACAGTGGAAGAGACACTGGGAGAACTGTGTGAGGTCCCAATGAGCCTACTTTGAAGGGGACTGAGGCATCATTGTCTTATGTACAATGTTTGTATCTTCAATAAATGTCTATTCTTCATATTGCACAGCTGGATACTTTCTGAACAGACCTTGTATAAAACTGTCACCATGGTATTAGAGAAGTAAAAGAAGTGTAATTGAATGCTTAGGTTTTACTAAAATGTGTTTTTTTCCCCTATTTTATCAGGATCCTAAATGTATTTCGGCACTGGGTTGAACACCATTTCTATGACTTTGAAAGAGATTTGGAGTTGCTTGAAAGGCTAGAATCCTTCATTTCAAGTGTAAGAGGTATATTGTTTAAAGGTTTGATGGAATCTTATGT
The DNA here is from genome assembly GCA_004026765.1 of Micronycteris hirsuta. NCBI lineage: Eukaryota > Metazoa > Chordata > Mammalia > Chiroptera > Phyllostomidae > Micronycteris > Micronycteris hirsuta. The sequence goes on from PVJI01014398.1 coordinate 39,736, forward strand.
TGCACATGAATTTATTTTTAAATTTATGTGACTTTTAATTTAAGAATCTAAACTGGTTTTCATTTTTTAAAAAATGAAATAACATTTGGAATGATTTTTGTAGACTCTAAGGAGCTCATGTATGTTGAGAGCCAGCTGAAGTCTTAGAACCTTACCTTTTCAAGTTTTTTAAGAGAACCTTTCTTTTAAAGAAAGCCAAAAGTCCTCTTTAAGAAATTTAAGCCTTTCAATTTTATCTCATGTTAGTGTTGCCATTCCTTCAACTAATTAAATATTTGTATAATTTTATCTGTTTCTTTATTCTCCTTAACCTTATTCTTTAGTTTTGAATAGTTAACAGCTTTTAAAATAATGTTTACTTCTTCCAGGAGAGTTTTTAGTGTATTTTTGGTACCTGAAAGATAGGAGTTTCCTACCTGAAGTTACAGAACACAGCCCATGAAATGAAACTCTAGGCCATGAGCAATTAAACAAATGTGTCATCAAATGTATATTATTCAATTAAGAACATTTCTGTTTTATCTGATAGTATAAGGCATTAACTAAGAATACTATAACCAAGCCTAGCTTACTTCATCTACTTGTTCTTTAAGGGCAATTTTACTTACAATAGAGAATATGATTGCTTTGTTTCAATTTTGACATGTTTAAGATACCTTTTTCTTGTGTACTTTAAAATTGTTTATAGTACTAAATTAATTTAAATACTACTGTTAATGGGGACATTAGATTATATGTGATCTAAGAAGCTTCTAAAATATACAAACACGTTAGAATAAAACAAATAAATCATGCTAATGTCTATAGTTAATATCTAAAGGCCTTTCCTATACACATAACTCGGGATAATCAAATAATTGACATGTGCAAGTTTTTTTTTTAAAGATTGTATTTATTTATTTTTTGAGAGGGGAAGGGAGGGAGAAAGAGAGGCAGAGAAAAATCAATGTGTGGTTGCCTCTCACGTGGCCCCCACTGGGGACCTGGCCTGCAACCCAGGCATGTGCCCTGACTGGGAATCGAACTGGTGACCCTTTGGTTCACAGCCCGCGCTCAACCCACTGAGCTATGCCAGCCAGGGCTGTGCAAGTTTTTTTATAGAAGTAATAAGTGAACAAGGAGTGTTAGAACTAGAATATTACCATTTCTCAACTCCTAGTAACATCACAAAAAGAGAAGAAACTGGACATTATTTACCTCCTTTAGAAATATTCTTTCAAGTATTCGTATCAAAAATTGATCCTGAATCAGATCAAGTCTCTGTGTCTGATTTACAGATAATACAGGGACAGAGAAACATGGCAGTGACACCACAGGGACAGAAGTGGCAAGATTCAGACTTGGGGGAACACCACAGAGTAAAAAATAAATTAAAAGCAAAATGAGAGATTAAAGGAGACTTGAGACATATTGATGTAGTACAATGTGTAGATCTCATTCAAATCCTATCACAAACAAACCAACTGTAAGAAAACATTTATGAGCCAATCAGGAAAATTTGAACACTAATATTTGATGATACTAAGAAGTTATTATAATTTTTTATATGTGGTAATGGTATTATTTTTTAATCTTTACATATTTAAAAATGAAATGATATGAGATCTTAGATTAGTTTTGAAATGATTAAAGACATAGAAGGGAGGGCATGAGTGTGGTTGGATGAAACAAAAAGACGCCATTTAGTTGATCATTGTTGAAGCTGAGTAAAGGTTAAAGATTGTATAAAGAGTTATAGTTATCTATCAAATAAAAGACATTTTTGCTTTGTGTCTTTTTCTAGGGAAAGCCATGAAGAAATGGGTAGAGTCAATTGCTAAGATCATCAAGAGGAAGAAACAAGCTCAGGCAAATGGAATAAGCCATAATATTACCTTTGAAAGTCCACCTCCACCAATTGAATGGCACATCAGCAAACCAGGACAGTTTGAAACATTTGATCTCATGACACTTCATCCAATAGAAATTGCACGTCAGCTGACACTTTTGGAATCCGATCTGTACAGGTATACAATTAACAATAACATGCTGTTCTGTTTCCAAGAACCTTGAACTTACCTCTGTTTTCAGAACATTTAGCAAATCATTCATGAGTGCTTAAAAATACCTCATCCATTCTTGTGAGTATGGTAGAAAGTTGTTTGACAGTTTTTAACTAGTCTGTTCTGCAGGTGAAAGTCTTAAAACATATTGCTGTTTAGGCCTAGATTTGGTAATAGCAATCCTTCACAAGAGCAGTGGCAGTGAGGAGACTAATGCAATAGAACAACCACTTTCAAGGCAATCCCTGAGCTCCCACTCCTACCACTTTTCTCAGATTGCTTTATTGAATTCTTTCAACTAAGTCAATCATATGGATGCTAGGTTCTTGACAGCTAAGTAGATAGAATGTTGAATGAGACAAGCTTCTTCTTTTTTCTTTTTTTTTTCAAATTCTACATAATCAAAATGTAACTTGGGAGCTTGACTAGGTTAGGTTTATTAGACAAATGAATAACAGAATTGTTAGAGAAATAAAGATTTCTTATCTTTTAAGGAGTCTCAAATACTTTAGCTTTTTAAAGTCAATATTAACTTTAAAGAAAAGTTATTTCTGAAATAGTATGATGATGAACTATACTTTCAAACCATTTTCTCTCATTTATAATTGTCACTAGAAATGTGCGTGGCTATTTATTTTGATCTGTATCCCATCATCCGTCTTTATATGTTAAGCATTCTTACCATTGCCCTATGTCCATGCAGATCACCCTTCACAACCTAACAACTTAGTTTCATGGCTTCGTCACTTCTGAGGTCATTCTCTACTCCAAAATAGACACCTACCATGGTCATATTCTGAATCTTTTTATCACTTCAGATATTCTTATTCCAAAGTTACTAATTCAAGCATCTCATTGATTCCTAAAAACAGTCTTCTCTCCTTTCTGCTTGCTTTGTCAACTTTTTCCTCTGCCATTTTCTTTAAAAGTACTATCTTTTCCTAGTGCATAGCCCCTTTCTGTCCTCTCTTCCCTCCTAATTTAAGCTTTCGTCTTTCATTTACAATCCAGGTTCCTGTGAAGAGTATAGGCCACATATGTAACACTAGCCCCATTGTCCACCTTCCACCACCATCAAAAACAGAAACCAAAAACCCTACCACTATCATCCCATCAAAAATGTGTCTACATTCACGAACTTCTTTTAAAATACAGTACCTTTAAGAAGTTATCCTGGTTAGCAAGTGTACACGTTTTTTTTTACAGGTATTACACAGAGAAAAGTAAGAATATGTAAAGTTTAGTGCTAACAGAGAATGTAGGAAGGCACCTTCTCCATTTTAGCAGTAGTTATAGAACTTTGCCTTCTTTAGAATTGGGCCTCTGCTCTGTCTGTGCTTCAGAATTTAGCACACATATCAGAATTTATCAACATCTGGTTCAGAGGCCATGTTATAGTTTAAGTAATTTGGAGTTCAGGTGGTTTTTGTTTATATTGTGGGATTTGCGATAGGTAGGAATGAAAGAACTTGTTACTTAAAATACCAAAGCAAATAGTACTGAATCATGTTTTTCTTCATATAGTGACTATTATATGAATGGACATCAGAAAGAAAAATCACTTAGCTTTATGTGGACTTGCCTTTAGAACACAGAAATACCTTTGTTAAATGATACTAGTATTATGGAAGATGGGTAATGTTTATAAAACATTGCCTCTGTAAATTCCTGGTGAAATAATAGAACTACTTTAAGACAATTTATTTTGAAAACTATTAGCAAGTACCCATTTGTACTCAAATTTACTGATTAAAAACATTTAAAAAATTAATAACCTAATCTGTAGGACATTGATAGCAATGCCCTGGTCAGTTTATCCTGACTCACTGTATATAATGATTTAATCTGCTCCTTTGTTTGACATTTTAATTAAATATTTCAGATATTCCAAAAAATGTAGAAAACAATATATGAGGGCTTGGAACAACAAAAGCATTACGAATAAAGTTGAAATCCTTTGTGTAATTGTACCCAATCCCATTCCTCTTCTTTCTCCCAAGTAATACCACTATCTTTTATTTGGTATTTACTATTCCTGTGTATGTCTTTATAATTTATATACATATAAACATTAATAAACAATACATGGCATTGTTTTGCATATTTTAAAACTGTTTATATTTATGTATTGTCCTGCAACTTATTTTTTACTTAAATTGTTTCTGGCACTTGTTCAAGTTGATAAATATAGCTCTGGTTTGCTTATTTTAATTGTTATGTGGTGTTCAGCTGAATGAATACTCCATAATTTCTCTAGTGTCTTGATGATGAGCTTCTAGGTTGTTTGGGACTTTGCACTCTTGCAAACAGTGCTTCATAGAACATCCCTATAAATGTGTTCTTATATCTTTTTTTTTTTTTAATTATTTTATTGTTGTTCACTTACAGTTGTCTGCATTTACCCCCACCCCCAACCCCAGGCAAACCCACCTCCCTCCCTTGCTTCCACCCTCCCCCTTGGTTTTGTCCATGTGTCCTTTATAGCAGTTCCTGAATACCCTTGTCCCCATTATCCCCTTCCCCCTCCCCTCTGCTTACTGCCAGA
>PVJI01014399.1:0-44301 GCA_004026765.1 Micronycteris hirsuta
TGTGCCCAGGTTTTGAACACTGGCCTTGTGGAGTTTGCCAGGCTGTGTGTTCCCTGAGAGCAGGGACAGCCTCTGTTCTTTCTATGCCCCATTGTACCTTTAGCAGATCACAATATCTGGCAAGTAGTAGGTGCTCAAAAATATTTATTGAGTGGATATCTGTATAGATGGGTCAATTGCTAAGGAATGAAGTAAAGCACACTAGGTAAGAGTGAAGATCCAGCGGAAGGCGGACAACATGAATTGATGAGGTCCAGCCAACCCAGTTCTTTGGTTTTCTTCAGCAGCATTTCAACTCAGAAACAGAGAAGGCCATGTGGAAGTAGGGGCTGGGGGCAAGAGATAGAGATCAGCCCAACGTGAGGATTGTCCCCAGAGCAGGTCAAGGCTCAGGGGTCTGTCACACACACCATGCCATGGAGTGCATGGGTTGCCTCAGAGCCTTCCCAGCAGGCCCTCACTCCTGCCATTAGCAAGAGGCAACTGCCCACACTCTGAGTGGCTCCACATAGTCTGACACGAGGAGCAGGAGCCCATCTCATTCATGCCATGGGAGGTGACATGCCACAGTGGGCAGTGGCTCCTACACGTGCTTGAAAGGGGCTGACTTTGCCCCACACCATTCACTCTTGGTGTGTGTGCTTCCCTCGCAATGTGAGGCTTTTGAGAAAAGGGGCATGTGGTGGTTACTTTTATGTATCAATTTGACTGGGCCATGGCTGCGCCTGGAGAGTTGGTCAAACATTATTCTGGGTGTGTCCTGAGGGTGTGTTTGGATGAGGGTGTTTTTGGGTAAGGGTGTTCTCAGGATTGGCCTTGAAGTTCTCTGGAGCTGAAGTCCTACGAAGGTACCTGCTGTAGGCAGACTGTGCTCAATCCCCTTCCATTCAGCACCTGCCACCTGGGCCCATCTTGCCTTATCTCTTTCCCTACCCAAGGGAACCTTCCAGAGTGAAAGCAGGGAATCATAAGAAGAAATGTGACTTCTTTCTAATGTGTTGCATATATGCAGAACATACACCTGGCTCATCTTCCTCTGCCTCAAAGGTGCTCTCACTCCACTAAATATTTTGGCACTAGGAGGACATGACTTTAAGTATTTAACACGGATGTATTATTTTTGTGACACTCTTTCGTGACTGTTGTTCTTATTACCGAAGCCAATGCAAACTAGCCACCTCACTTATTATCATAACAATGTAACGACAACAGTTTTTATAAAGTGCCTCCAAGACTCCTAAGAAACAATTTAATAAGTGCAATTTCTGCCCCCAGAGAGTCTACCAATTTTTTCTGCGTAACATAATTGGAGCTATCTTAAGACCAAAATACCCACAGAATTTAAACAGTGTATGAATATCAGACATATAACAAGAGAATTTTAGACTTGTTACTTTTCCTTGAAAGTCTACCTTGAGTAAATGCCATGGCGCATACACATTAAAAATGAACAGGCATTTGTATTTTTACAAAATTGTTTTAAAATATTGCTTCTTCATTTTCCATACTTCATGGATAAAATGCTTCTTAAGAATTGCTGAGAACTTGGCTTTCTCTGAATTACCAGTGACTGCTGCCCATGTGCCTTTGCCCTCCCTCGTGGAGCGTGTTAGATGCAGCGGGGTGGGAACTTGAAGCCTGAGGCTACATGGTCAGAGCTGGGGCTCGGGGAAGGACTTGAGAAAGCATAGGTGTCTACAGTGCCCTATGTGCACACGCACACGTGTGCACACCCTTCATCACACTTGGTGCAGTGGTAAAGGGACAAACAGCCTCTAATGCTAACCTGGGTTTTAAATGTGAAACAAATGCCTGCAAAACATTTCATTGAGTGTCAGGGGAGAGGAAGTCCCCCATAGACCCAGAGGCGGGCAATTTGCTGGAACTGATAACAATTCAGAAACATGGTCTCACAGCTAGGAGAGGGAGAATTAGTTCTTGCAGTTCACCAGCCCCTTTACAGATGAGAAAAGCAGAGGCAGGTAGAGGGGAAATATCCCTGGCCAATGGTAGAGACAGCAGAGCCCCCATCTTCCCACCTTGGCCCCTCCACCAGCCAGCAGGTCCCTGCCCATTGCTGCCATGTCCCCATAGCCCCGTGACTGTCCACTTCCTCCTCCTCTTCCTCCAGACGTGAACAGCTGGACCAGGCACATAGGCCCATTCCAGCTCTCACAGTCATGATGAGCTCAGTGGTCAAATTCAGCATGACTCCAGGGTGGTGGCTGGATAAAAATGCCATGACTTTAGAAGTAGAAAATATTAGAGCCGGGGAACTCCTGACATTACTCTCCATTGTTGGGATAGACGGTGACCCATCACAGTTCCTCAGACAGAACGGCGGCCAGAATCTGTGTCTCACGCCCGTGATCAAGTGTGCTTTCGCTATAAGAGATTTCAAAGGAAGAGAGCCACTGAATGCAGACCTTTTGCTTTTGTGTGCGTGCCCTGAATGAAGCTCTGAACTCCTGCCTTTCCCTCCTGTGCATACCGCCCTAGAGACCTCATGAAGCTCTGCCCTAGCTCCTGCACTCACCGAAGCAGCCTAAGGCACACCTGTGTACATGCAAGTCTATTCATACTGTGTGCCCACAGTTTGCTCCGAGCATTCTACAGTGATAAAATTCTTTTCCTGAACCCTATGAAGCATAAAAACCCAAATGAAGTTTTTATCATTTCAATCAACAGTTCAGCTGAGCTCCTCTAATAGTGAGGCTAAACACAAGGGAAGCAGTTGGGGTGAGTCCACCCAGAGAGAGGGCCTATGCCTCTGTTGTGCTCAGGTTAAGGGAAGGCAGGGCTGCGGGGAGCCATCTCTGGGAGGGTGGCATAAATGCCCAAAGGGTGACCTGCTGTGGGTCAGCACACTGAGGGAAGACGTGTGGAGATTCATGCACATGCCTTAGAGGCCTTAGCTGCACAAAGTTAGGAGTAAAATCTCAGTTCACTTTAGGTCTACCAAGTGTGGGTCAATCAGAAGCCTTCTTGAATAAGTGAACTGAAAACCTAGCTCAAAGCAAAGCAAAAACATTGGCTTAAGCAAAAACAGAAATTTCTAGGCTCACATAGAATTTCCGGCCTCACATGGACTGTGGACCCATATGGCTTGATCCAGAGATTAGACTATGAGCTCTGCAAGCTGGAAGGTTGGTTCCATTCTCAGGCTGGGTGACCAGATGGCTCCAGCAGCTCCAGGCCTCATATCCCATTGGTTCTGGTTGGTTTATATATCCATCCTGAACCAATCATTGAAGGACTTCAGCCAATCAAGACCCTCCTCTGAAACTGGGGAAGGGTTTAAATCCACCCAACCTCAGGATGCAGATTCCCAATGGAAATTTAAAGTGTACCTGCCTAAAGAGCTCTGATATTCCTGGATCCTGAAAGCCCTTCCCCCTATTCTAGCTTATCAGAGCCCTCTGTAGGGTAAATATGCAGCTTTGCCTTTTTAATATACTCTCTTCTGTACATTTTTGTCATAATCTTGAAGGATCAGTGAGACCTGAGTCTCATTTGCAAATAAAAGCTTTGTCATAACACCTGGATAATGAAAATAAGCAAAGGAGGACCTCCATGATAACAAAGCAGAAAATATCCTCAGTGTACATTTTCTATGTGATAACTCATTAAAATGAGAGGAGGAAGAGGCTACCCAACATGTAGTTATAGAGAACGGGTGATGCGGTGATACACAGGAGTTAAACTAGAGCCGACGGTCTCACCACGGGGAGCTCTTCCGGCTGAAGAGAAGGGAGGGGGAAGACAGACGGTCCTGGGTTGGCTCTGCTGACAGCGACTCAAAACAGGCTTTCTGCAGGACTTTGTCCTGCTTCTTCTTAGTCTCTACCTCCCCTCCTGCACGTTCGGTGCCTCCACCTCCCACTCTACGTTCCCCTTTCTTTCTGCCTTACTGAGCAGAAACTGCAGCCCAGCTCAGCCCAGCTGCTTTCGGCAATGATCCCCGTAACTACTGGCTGAGGAGAGGAGGCCAGACTGGTCCTGAGACATGTTTCTGGAAGTGACCCTCTGTCTGACTTTGTTACCTGTTATACCATTCCCAGAGTCAAGGCTGAGGAGCAGAACAGCACCCCGATCCCTGTCAGTACCTTCCTGGATGGGCTGGTCAGCTGCCCTGGCCCTGCCAGTGAATTTGCTGCCTTAGAGGGCAGAAACTGCAGCTGCTTCTGTCTGTCTCCCCTGTAAAGCATGGAATCCAGCACCCTTCTCATTGATGCACAGGGTCATTGATCGCACGAAGGCATGCCAGACGCTGTGCTGGGGAAGTGGGAGGAAAGTTGCTCCAGTGCACAGTGCCTGCCCTCACACAGCCTGTGTGAGAGTAGGGGTGGGGAGGGGAGAGCTGACCTCATTGCCAGGCTGGTGCCCCCAGAGGACACCCTGCATTTGTAACTCTTAGGATGACGTATTTCTTGCTGGATTCTCAGCCCAGAACACAGGCCTAGATTGGAGAAGGTGGTTAATATGTGCTCATTTATGAAATGGATGAATGACTGACTAAGTGAATGAGTGAATGAATAAATGAATCACAATGTGACCAGTGCTCTGAGAGAAACCTGAGATGCTATATTAACACATACAAGCGCTGCCTCAGTTAGAGTTGGGGTGTCACAGAAAGCTTCCTGAAGGAAGAGATATCTGAGCAGATGACTAGTAGGGTAGGAAGGAGATAGTTCAAAGAGTAAATGAACTAAAAACCAGTTTAACAATACCGTGATGGAGTTAGAGAGACAGAGAGATAGAGGTAAAAGACACAGAAATAACAGATCAGAAAGTGACTACCTTTTCTGGGGAGCAGGAGGAAGCTTCAGAAGGAAGCAGGATTTCGAAAGATGCAATGGAATCAGTCAGGTTGATAAGAGAAAGAAAGCCATGGGCAATTCTTTTTACTGAATTTCCTACTTATTCTTCCCTCAGATCCAGACTTGATCATTGCTTTTCTGACCCCCCGAGTCCAGCTGGAGGGGTCTGTCAGTCCCACCACAACCTTCCTTGCCAGTGTGCAGCCTGTCGAGCCCTGCACTGTAATTGCTTGGACGTGCTTCTTTCTTCCCCCACTAAACTGGGAGCTCCATTATTATCACCTGCCATTTTGACCCCACCATCTGGCATGGTTCTAGAAGAATGATGGGGACTCCATAAATGTTTTCTAAATGAGCTGATATATAAATTTCAGGAAGGGAACCTTGGAAGTCTAAATTTGCATGGTCTAGAGAGGGAACTATATGGGAAATAAAAGAATGAGAGAAGGCTTTAGAAAGATTACGAAGAACCTTGAAGGCCAGGCCACAAAGTTTGCAATTTATTGGTTTCGTGATTGGGAGTCTGAAATAGTTAGCTCTAGGAGTCACTTGACCAGACGCGTTTAAGGAAGCTCATTCTGGTCGCAGTGTTCACCAGTGCAGATGGCAAATGGGAGAGAACTGAGGAGAGAGGCAAAGGGACGGGCAATGTATGGCTCAAATATTCCCACTTTTACAGCAGATTACAAGTAACGATCGCTCAGTTGCTCACTAATGGTGAGCCCAGTTCATTATACGGTGGACATATAGAGAAAGTCTATGCAGAATATACAACGTCTGGCACAAATAGTGCCACGCTTTTTATTACAAAATCCTAAGCATGTAATTTGGTAATATAACAATGTAACACTCAAACACAGCATATGACACATTAGAGGAAATGTTCAAATTAAAACTATAAATGATTACACCCATATTATTGCCCTACCAGCCACACTCAAGCAGGCGTTACTTCTGCCAGACCCTGTATATGGAGGCTGGGAGGTAGATGAGGCTTGACCAAGTTAAAGATAGGTAAAGAAGATACAAAAGGAAATGTTCAAAAAGCATGAAATAAAAGTTCAGAAGAAAATATCTAATATAGGTGTCATCGTAGTAAATTATAAAGTTTTAGAATTGGGTAAAAATAAAAGTTCCTACCTATGTTCTTTAAGGAAAAGAACAAAGATAAATGGAAAATAAATAAATGGGCAAATACAAATCAGACTAGTATGGGAAAAAAAGGAACTGAAGCGGAAGTGTAAAATTAATATTAAATAAACAAAGTAGAACCAGACCAAGAAAAGCTACAATAATGGGAGGTGATAACCAGTGGAGTAAGGTCCTGAGAAGAAGCAGGAAATAGAACCCAGATAAGCAGTGGAGAAATAAATCTTGAATAGAAGGGACCCTCTTCCATGGTGACAAGAAAAGAGGAGGAAAAATGGTGTTGCCTTAGTTATGTTTCCTTAACTCTGGCGCCAGTGCACACCCACCAGACGCTTAGGAAGGTGGAGCGTCTGCACACCAGGGGGAGTTCTCAGGCAGCTGGACACCCACGGGGAGCAGGACAGGACATCACTCTCATCTGCTCTGGGGAGGTCGATAGATTTGGTAGCAGAAAGTGGAGGGGGTTACAGTTTGTTTGCTTTCATGTTCTTTGCTGAATTGCTCTGTGAAGGCGTGATTGTCTGCTGATGATGAAGGAAGAGGGGGTGGGATCTGAGGATGAGAAAACTAGGGCAGGTTTGAAATCCAAACAGTGGAGAAAAATGATTAGAAAACAGAAGGCTAGCGGTCTCTATGCGCAATTAGTATAAACCGAGAATTAACAGTGCGTGAGTCTCAGCAGTCTGTGATTTTCTCCAGCATAGCTCAGCATCTTGGTTATAGATGATGAACACAGTCAAATTCATCCAGATATGAATTTTTGCCAGGCAGGTGCAATGAAGGAAGAGTGAAGCAATGGGGCTGAGAAGAGAGCCAGGGAATCTTCTAAATGATGAACGATGTTATCCAGCCATCCTAACCTTTCTGGTGAAGAAAGGAAGGGAGCCCTGGCTGGCGTAGCTCAGTGGACTGAGCGCGGACCTGTGAATTGGAGGGTCGCTGGTTCAATTCCCAGCCTAGGGCACATGCCTATGTTGCAGGCCAGGTCCCCAGTGGGGGAACATGTGAGAAGCAACCACACATTGCTGTGTCTCTCTCTCTCTTTCTCCTTCCCTTCTCTCTCTAAAAATAAATAAAATCTTTAAAATATATATATATATATAAAGGAATTGAAAACAGAGACTAGATGCACTGGAAGACAGTGAAGAATTAGAGGCCAGAGCGGATGAGGGAGGCTGACGGCACCAGATCGGCTGCGTGAGAGACTAATGCACTCGAGAGCTAACGACCAGATCTTTAACACGTGTGTGTGGAATCTGACGGGCACACCTCCGTCCAAGTTGTCTCGTGTGCGTTTTTCACAGCACCTTTCTGGTCTTCTACCTGATCAACATACTGATCAACATTTTTTACTCTTCCATCTAATAGTCCTCACCTGTCTTACAAATTTTTTTTATTTCATTTTTTTATAATTGAGTTTTATACTTGCGAGTTTGCAGTGTCCAGGGTGGGCTAAATGTATATAATTTCCTTACCGGTGCACCTTTAAGGAGGGTTGGCATTTCATTGAGGTGGCTGCTGTGTCCCTCCTCCAGGTGACCCACCAGAGCTATGTGAGGCAGACAGCAGATCCTCAATTACATCCGCTAAGAGAGGAAACAGTGGCACAGAAAATTGAAAATGCATTTATGTTTGTGTTTAGAATGAATTTTGCATTTTTATTTTTAGAAGCCATAGACGTGAAAACCTAGTCATGGAAAATCGAGCATTGTCCCAAGTTAATAAAACATGTTGGGAGAATATAATGACCTAGTAGACCATCTCTGACTAGGCTTCAGTTAAGCTTTTAAATCTCCAAGTTGGATTAATCATTCTACATGGCAGCACTGGGAGAAATCCCACCCTGACCCCAGAAACTGATGTGTCTCACTTGTACCCTGTTCTGTCAGGATTGGCGGTCCTCATAATCTTGTCCTAGAAAACAAGAGCGCTGATGCTCTTTTTTATTCTGCCATTTTTTTTATGTCCACTGGGTTATTTTTGCTAGTCATTTGCCACCACTGGGATTTTTGCAGATGCTTAACAGTACTAATAAAATGAAGGGCAAAGAGAGAATCTTAAAAGAATAGTCTGTAACCCTTTGTTTAGCCAGGGCTAAGGACTCCACAAGGCATGACCATCTCCAGTCTGAGGTCAAAGCCATGTCCATTCTTTGCTGAATTGGTTTTCAATGTTTGGCCCTGTACTTCATGTCTCTCTTCCTACCACTCTGAGCTTCCCATCGTTTTGGGAGCTTGTAGGGGATTTGAGTCCATTCCAACAAGTTTTAATCACTGCCTGGACCAGTTTTCAACTCTGGCTGCCATCACCATCCCATGGAGAGCTTTCAAAAAATACCTGTGCCTGGGCCCTTCCTCAGACTGACTAAACCGGAATCTTGGGCGGGAGAGGGCATCAGCTCCCAGACTCAAGGATCGCTGGCCCAGACAGGAGCACCAAACTCTGCTTCCTGGATCCCCAGTTGAGTCATTTGCTCACCAGATGGCTGAGTCTACCATGAAAGCGTTGAGCACCTGAGAGATTTTGCTTCCCAGGCAGCATGCAGAAGACACAGCCAGTGACCAGGGGGATACCACTCTTGGTGCATTGTGGGGTCTTTACTTTTCATTTAGCTTGGTCTCCAATTAAAATGAAGAATCTTGCAGCTTTTTAAAATGTTTTAGTCTATTCATTCATCTCCACATATCACTTCAGAGCAATACATAATAAATAATAAATATTTCTGTGCTTTGTTAAGATGGTGAATTGGTTAGAATCTCTGCATTCTAGTGGTGACTTAGGCTTTCACTGTGGTCTCTGGCAAAGTCATTTGTCTTCCTATGAAATTTTCTGCTGCCTAAAATATCATCACTTTGGAAGATAAGAAAGAAAATAACATGTAATGAGCACCTGTTGCATTTTTAGTTCTATACTAGACACTGGGCATATACCTGCAATTTTCAGCCAGTGTGCCGCAAGAGGCACAGTGCTGTGCCCTAAGAGTTTTCAAAACATGCAGTACCTATGTAGTCAGGGGCACTGACCTGCTCTCCTTTAAATTGTCAAATAAAGAAATGACAACAGCCAACACAGCAATGCCCATCTGGTGTGAATGAATCAAAATTATACCTGTTTTTTGTCAGATCAGCAAAAAGTATAATATTTTTTTGGTGTGCCACAGAATTTAGTAATTGGTGTATGTGCGCCATGAGATCAAAAAGGCTGAAAACCACTGACGCATACTAATAAAATCATTAAGAGCACGGCTGTGGAGTCAGACTGTCTGGGCTCCCATCTCGCCGGCCCAGCCACTCCTCAGCAGAGGAATCCACATCACAGAGTGCCCGCGGGTTTCCGGAGAGAGAGCGCCTACAGCGTGTGTGACACAGTGCCTGGCATCACTTCCGTTCGCAAAACACTGCTGGCCGGCATCGCCGGCATCCCATCAGTTCTCACAGCGACACTGGGGCCAGTGTCATGATCCACTTTTTTTTTTAAACCAAAGTGCTGGTTATTTATTTTGTTCTCTGTTTGTTTTTAATGTATTGGGGTGACACTTGGTTTGTAAAACCGTACAAGTTTCAAGTGTACAACTCAATCAAACATCATCAGCACACTGCATGGTGCACCCATCACGCAAAGCAAAGTCTCTTTCCCCCCTTTGCCCACCTCCACTCTCTCCCACCCCCCTTTCCCTCTGACTAGAGATGAGCAAAGTCTCAGAGATGAATCTGTTTATACAAGGACATACTCAATTCAGGCATGTCTGAAAGAAAATAAAAATGCCTACCCTTCTGGGTTGTTGAAAATTAAGAGAAATAATTTTAGAGTGCATGGCCTAGGACCTGAGAGGCAGTTGACCTGCAAACCAGAGGTCTGGTCTGGGTGCTGGAGGGACAGTGATGAACGAGACGGCTGGATTCCCCGTCCTTGTGGCAAGTAGGCTGACCTCTGCACCCAACCTTCAGGAACCATGAGGCACGGTATGCACCAGACCTTTTGGTGGCGCATCCTTTCCTGGTTAACAGAAAGTTCTAATCCTTGGTAGTCAGTGGTCCCTAAGGTTCTTGACTAATCACAAAATGACCGAAGATAGAATGTCACCAGGCGAGGATCTCTACTCCCCCAGGAGTAGTTCCTTCTAGGGACACTCGCCTCTGTTTCCTGAAACCAGAGCCCCTGGTGCTAGCAGAAGTAACAAGGTGTTATTACTACTGTAAGGCGGAAAATACAAGTATTATTCTGCTTTAATGACTCCATAGACCCATGGCAACCTCCCAGCCATGCTCTGGAATGTTCCGTTATAATGTACACTGGTGTGGTAGCTGGTAGATACCAAGACCACTAACTCGTATAAAGGCCACAGATGTATTCATTCAGATGAACTCCTTTCCAAGTAATAAGTTAATGAAAAGAAATGCAGGTAATAAAAGAATGTATTGACCATTACTTCTATGTTAATCATTCCCTCTCTGCTGTTCTTAAAATTCATTCATTCATAAAGCACTTAATAAGCCCCTCCTATGTGCCAGGTTTCACACAGTATGAGGAGACAGAGATTGTCCCAAGATTTTAGTGGTTTTGAAAATGTCTTAGGAAGGCCTATCTTCTGTGTTTGAGAGTGATCCAAATTGTTGTTGACATAGAAATATAACTTTTTATTCTTTAATGTCTCTGGTTACCTAAATTTCTGAACAACTTTCCATATAGTATGTTAGGAAATCTCACTCCATCCCTGTAAACTTGGGGGTAGGCGGTTATGTTGCCATCTGCCTGACGCCCAAGCCTGGCCAGGGACAGCGGTGCCAGGAGCTGTTCGGGGCTTCCCCCATGTCACAGTCAGTGCTCCAGTGCAGTGTCACAGAGCACGGCAAAGGAAAGTTACTAGGGGAAGGGTTTTCATTAAGTGGGAGCTCCTGAGATTAATGATATACCGACACGGTTTTATGATTTAGTATTGCTCCATTTTCTTCTTTAACGTGAGAAATTTCTACACATACTTACTGAGAAGGGAAGGTCTCTGTCTTTTAGATAGAAATAGAGAGTCAGTTCATAAGAACAATCCTATGCATCGTTCTGTGGGAGATGCAAAAACACCCCATCTGTGTGATACAGCGATGAATTTTCCATTAGGAAAAGGATGTTGTAGTTTTGTTTTGTTTTTAAGCTAAAATCATTAGCAGTCGGTACCCATCAGGCACAGATAATATAAGTTAATCTCTATAGGTAAGTGTATAAATCTACAGGGAAACATGAGAACTGGGTTAATTTGGGAGTTTTTTAAATCTTTTGGTTTTTGCTAAATTATCCCTTATACAGTTCCCCAGTTTTAATTTCTCTACATTTCAAAAATTTTCTTGGGTCAAAAGTATGTGAATCATTGTGTACCCTTATTTTGAGTTACTAGCGATATGGAATACTATAAACATCATAAAGACCATAGCCCAAGAAGGAGAATTTAAAAGCACTGTTGTAAAATATTTTTCGTTCTTTTTAACAGTGTAATATCTTGTTTTCACAAAGAGTTTCTTTGCCTCGGCATGGAATAAAAACTTCTTTCTTCACATATCCCGAGAGTCCTGTGAGCACACAGCATTTTTTTACATACGGATACACCAGAGTTATTCAAAATTATTACTGTTTGGGAAGAATAACTCACTGAATCACCAAAAACTATATCCCTGCACAAAGATAAAAATTTGACCTGAACTTTCTAGAGAGGAAAGTGTAAAGATTATGTTGGCTTTCAAACTTTTTGACATCTGCGTTTTTCCTGAGAGTTCTTATTCACACTAACTTTCTGTGGAAACATAAATGCAAAAAAGAAATAAGAACATATTTTTGAGTACATACCATGTTCCAGGACCCGTGCTAGGAGTTCACAGAAAGAAAAACGAAAACAAAATTTTCAATCTTAAGAACAGATCCCACTTTAGAAGAAGATATTGAAAATATTTGAAATTGTTTAAAAAGAAAACAAAACAGAAATTGCCCCTCGGCCCTAGTGCCCCATGGTCAGCGTCTGATTTTAGTCTAACTGTGTTATTTCACCTACGTGAACATTCCTTATGTGGGTTTTTCCAAAGAACGAAATGAATCAGGCACATTAATGAAGCATGCTAGTTACAAGTGCTCTGGAGACTTCATTGTAAGAAATATGTTTCACATGTAAATAACAAGAAAATATGAGGACTTCTGACCAACAAACTTAGGGAAATATACTAGCAAAACAAAACACTGCCTCTTTTTCATGTTCAAGAAGTAGGAAGAGCTCTAATTTGTCGAAACCCTTGTTTATGAATGGATTTCCCTGTGAATAAGGATTTTTTTAAATTTTTGCTTTTTATTATAAAAGTAATATTTATTTCAAAAATTAAAACACAGAAGAAAATATTCATCGCAGAATTTTTTGGCTCTATTTTATTTTAAATTTTCGTAAAAAGCTCAAGGTGTTAAATCAATGCAGACGTCATAAGGAAACTTAAGGAGCTTAAGCCTTGGGTTTAAATTACTATGTATTATTAATTCAAATACCTACATGCGGGGAGCAGAGAAAGGCTTGTTTCCCAGGGGAAGATTTAGGGCATTGCAATTTTGTTCCTACCCTGTGCTCACAGCCTCTGCAGAGAAATACCCAACCTTGCAAATCTACCTGATAGAAAAACTGCCTCTTCTACATCCCTCCCCGTCCTTCACCCTACTTCCTAGTCTCTAAACTTTACTGATCAGATTAAAGAGAAAGAGAACAAAATGATTCCGGGAAGATTTGCCCTGAAACAAATCTTAAAACAGAATGGAGCTGGCAGCATCCCTTGGCACTTAAGCACATAAAACCTTAAATCAAAGAAAGAAGGAAAATATCAAATATTTGTACATTCTCTACACGGATCATGAAGAACCTAATGTCAACCCCAGCCAGTTAACCCTCAAACCTCGCTTCCACACGTCATTAGAAGAAGGCCCGGGGTCCCACTCTCTGGTTTTTATGGGAGATCCAGCCAGCCAGCTAGCCAGCCTGGTCTGCCCCAGCCTTGCCTAATCTAAAACTGAGTTCTCCTCTGCCACTGCCTGGAGCACTGGTCCACCCTGCCCCAGATTCCTTCAATGACAGGCACATCCCATTATCGCCCAGTGCTAAGCCTTGGTTCCAGGTTTCTTAAGGATTTGAGAGCTTCATGCCCAGGACAGCTCCAGCTCCGTGCATGAGGTCTCTGGGCAAGACAAGCTAAAACCTGTTTTGGGGTTGAACTGGGAGGCTCTGGGAACAGGGAGGTGGCCTAGAGGACTGGGAGGAAGTAGATCCCCACAGATGGGGCAATTTGGGGACAGGAATAGATGTCAAGCTTATCAGAAGAAAAGTTCAGTGGGGGAGGCATTTGGCAGAGGGAAGAATGCGGGAAGATTGGCCTTGGGCACCCCACTTCTAACCAGCTGTGGAAAGTCACTTCCCTACCACTCACTTCCTCATCTGTAGAATGTGTAGAATTCTTCAGACCCTGCAAAGTTGCCTGTAAAGGGGAACACTGCATGCACCTCACGTGCCTGAGAGCCCACTTGATTCCACACGGCCTTTGCCGCTTCTTTGCCTAGTTCCATTGAGATCTCAAACATTTTTATAAAGTGCAGTTGTGAGAGCACCCCTCCGTGCCCCCAGAACTTGAGTGATATTTTTGGTTCTTGCAAGAAAAGATAATCAAAGTTAAAAAAAAAGGGGGGGGTGGCTAAGTTGTTATCACATCTGTTAACTCAGGCCAGATGCTCATTAGCAATACACTGGAAGCCAAAAATGAAAGACCAGGCTACAGCTTGAATTCTAAAATAAGGGCCAGGCTCTGCAGAAAATATCAACAGATGCAAACCAGGCCAAGGAAGAGCGCTTGGTCTGCGCCGTTTGTGAAAGATAGAGCTTTGGGCTGTGTCCCAGGTGCCCAGACACAGGCCCACACCCAGTTTATCTGTCGTGGCCACATTGGGTTGCTCAGAGCAGTGCTTTGTCTCCCCGTCACCTGGGTGCTGGTTAAATACACAGATTCCTGCGTTCTACCTCAGATGCGCCGAACCAGAGTCTCAGAGTCGGGTTCCGAGAAGACGGTTCATACACCCTGAGGAGTAGGAACCATTGATCTGAGACTGGAGATCAATGCTCACAAGTGCAGACGCTGTTAAACACCTACCAAATTTCAGTGAATCCTCCTAACGACACTGTAAACTAGTTATTGTTATTACCCTTCCTCCCTGTGCTAATGAGTGATGGGTTAGAATTCCAGCCCAGGGCTACCAGATTCCCCTTACCTGCTCAACCACTCCCTCCACTGCCTCCCCAGCAGGACTACAGATCTATTTCGTGTTCTTCAATTGGCAGAGAGCGCCAAGGGCAAGCTGCCAATTCTTCACTTCTGTTGCCTTTCTGAGCATCGCAGCCCCATCATCTGAGGCTTCCCCTCAGGCCAGACTTCTTGGTACTTGCTTTCTGCGCTTGATTTGGATCTTGCATCAGTATGAACATTAAGGTACTTGTGTAACTTATGTGTCTTACTGAAAACAGCGCTGGCCCCACGCCACCCTGTCATTAAGACTGGAAAGTTGGTCGGGGATAGGAAGGACTCTGAAATGAGTTTGCTTAGATTTAAATCCCAGCTCCAGCTCCACTGCTTACTAGATACTTGAACTTTGGGCAAGTCACTTAACCTCTGAAAAATAGGGACGGCAGTAAAAGGATGAGAAAGGCCAGGGAGGGTAGGAAGAAAAGGATGAGATATTGAAATATGAGTATGGGAAGAATCTGGAATTGTGGTGCTCAGCTCTGGCTGCAATTAGAATTTTCTGAGGATATTTTTAAAATTCTGACGCCAGATTCCTGTTCCCAGAGATCCCGACTGAACTGGTCTGGTGAGGAACCAGGTCAGCAGAACTAGTGAAAGCTCCCCGGGATATTCACATGTGCAGCCAGCTCGAGAAGCCCTCATCCAAGATGGTGAGCGAGGGAAACTGCCAGCAGGCCGGCACACATGCTCTTGGGTCAGAGATGCTTTCTTACCAGGGCCAGGGTGCCTGTGGTTTAAAATGTTTCCTTACTGATTCCACAAATGATTACTAAGCACCTGCTGTGTGCAGCCTCCACTTCAGCGGCTGGAATCAAAAAGTCAGACTGAACTTGATCCCTGCCCTCAGGACAGTTACAGTCTGATGGGGAAGTCATTTGCAAAAGTAACGCTGCCCTGTGGTCAGTGTGGTAACAGGGGCTTTTTAAAGTGGTAGCAGAAGAAAAAGTGAAACCACCCCTCCCTTCCAAGTCCAACCACAGAATGATGAGATTTTAGAGATAAAGGAAGCTTAAGGTCCCTAATTTTTTAAAAGATTTTTTCTTTATTTTTAGAGAGAGGGGGAGGAAGGGAGAAAGAGAGGGAGAAAAACACTGATGTGAGGGAGAAACATCAATCTTCTGCCTCTCATACACACCCCGGCCGGGAACCGAACCCATAACCCAGGCCTGTGTGCCCTGACCGGGGACTGAAGCAGTGACCTTTCACTTTTCAGGATGATGCCCAACCAATGAGCCACACCAGTCAGGGCTTAAGGTCCCTGATTTTCTGTATACAGAAACTAGAAATTAAGGAAAGTAGAAATAACAACTTTCTCAGGGTCACAGGGTTAATGGAACAGAGATCTAAAATACTCACTTTGACTCACCAGGGGGAGTGTTAAGACAGCAGTACTAGACTGTGAAGCTGAGGTTCTCGGCCCTGAAGAACAAGTAGGATATGAAAGTAAGCACACGGCAAGGGTTACATTCTCAGAAGACTCAGCCTTTCTCAGAGAAGAAAGTACACGCAGGGTAATGCCCAGACCCCGGTCTCAGGGCGTGGCCAACAGTGTAGTGCCCCTCCTCCAAATCAGTACTGGTCCTGGGCGTACACTCTGTTTCTTGCTCTCCGCTAGATTTGGTGGGCTGCTCCCACCTCAAGCATCACCTCTCTCTAGGAATAATTGCATTCAAATGAGACAGTAAACATGTTGATTTTGCCCAGTGTGCTGTCTAAGTCCAGTGAGATCTGGGATTTGAATCTCCAACGTTAAATTTTTCAGGGTTATAGCAGATTTTAATAAATAACTCTAAGCTAAACACCTCCAGATTAAATAAATAGCTCACCACCATGTGGTCCACCTTGACTACATTAACCTGGAATCAACGTACACTCTACTTACAAAACTTAAAATAATTAAATCCATAGTGAAATGTGTTGAATTGGTTCTCTCTTCTCCCCCTTGCTCTGACCTTGATGCTTGCTCTTGAAGTCTCACCTGTCACACTCTACATTCTTTTAATCAAAAATTCAAGCACTTCTCACGATCCTCACTCCCACCACCTTGGACCAAACCACTGTCATATCTCACCTGGTTTATCACAACAGCCTCCTCACCGCTGCTCATGCCTCAGCCTTGGAGGTGTGTCCTCAGCGCCACACACAGCGCATAGTCCCGTTCGAGGGCTGTCAGATGGTGTCACTTTCTATTCAAAACTCTTCATTGATCTCTGCAAGTTCCTTCCATTAATTAACGTGACCCCACATGATCTGTTCCTTATGACCCCTTGGACCTCCTCACCGTCTCTCCTCTAGCCACAATGGCCTTCTCACTGATCTTGAACATTCTAAGCAAACACACCCCTCCTCCCCACATACGTTCCCCACACACACACCCTGGAATGCTCTTCTGCAAGATGGCTGCATGGCACCCTCCTTCACCGTCTTTGGGTCTTTTCTCAAAAACTTCTTTCTTTGTAACCTTATCTGGGCACCCTATCTAAAATCTCAGTGCCCACCTCCTGACCTTTCTTATACCCTAGTCTTATAGAAATGACTCTCTTTAACACTCATCAGTTAAACATGGTGCATTTTATATTTTATTTATATTTTTATAAAGTTGATATTCCTAAAATAAAGACCATATAGTTAACTTGTTTTCCTTATTTTTCTCTCTCCCTATAATTCTGCTCCCTGGAAGGAGAAGTAATCACCAGGTTTTCTCCCTGTTGTATCATAGCGATTTAAGTGCAATGCCTGCCACAGGGGAGGCTCAAATACTTGTTGAATGGAAAGTTAGTTGCAGTATAATAAATATTACAATTGTATTTATATATTTCCTTCTTGATAGTTATAAAAACATCATCCAAACTATAGCAGGTCAAAGTGCAATAGAGAAAAAGACATCACCAAATCCATAATTTTAAATGGATTCCAACCCAGATTAAGAGACATCCTACAAAGTACTTGATCAGTACTTTTCCAAAGTGACAAGGTTGGGAAAGACCAGGTAAGACTGAGGAGCCATCACGGATCAGAGGAGGCTAAGGAGACAGGCACACTACATGTGGTGCTGGGTCCCACACGGAATCCTGGAACAGAAAAGAGCACAGCGAAGTTCAACAAAGGTCTGTTTCCTGGTTTGATACCTGTACTGTGGTGATGTAAGATGTTAAATGGCCCAAGAGGTAGCCTCTGCAAACTAATATTATTAAATCTAAATGTCTGAATAGCAAGGAGGTCATTTAAATGATAAGCATGTTTCTTGAATGAATGACAAGAAGTAAACCACCAGCAAAGTAACTAAGTAACCAAGATAGGGGTGTGTGTGTGTGTGTGTGTGTGTAAAGACAGTTTTCTTTTTCTGTTTCCATTTTGCCAATCATTTTTCTATTGCCATGGTAGGCGTATGCCAAGGGACCCAAATAGGGTTTTCAAAGCATATATTTCTTGGCACATGAAGGAGTCTCATCAGAAGATAAAATAGCAACTCAAAGTTCTCTTGATAACTCCCTCTGCTTTTAAAAGGTTAGATATAACAAATGCCAGCTTAGTGAAATTACCTTCTAAACAGCATCCCACTAATTTGAGATTTCACAGTGACATAATCACATGCCATCCCAAGTCTCAGGAAGGCGTGTTCTCATCAGAGGCAGAAAAATGATTACGAAAACAGTCACAGAGTGTTTCCAACCACCGTGTTAACTAATAAACCACCTTGGATCCTGTGGAGGTAGGCAGTAGAGGCTAACATCACACGGGCCGAGGTCCCCGTCTGGAAGCTCGCCGCTCTACCCCTCTCCGTCAGGAGGGAATATGTCTTATTTGATAGCAGCCACTCTTTCTCAGGGGGTGGCTGGGTAGACCCTGCCTACAAGGGGCCACATGCAGCCACCCACCTTGAGGGACGGGAGAGGCAGGGAGAAGACCCCCACTCCTTCTCCAGGGGGCAGAGCTGGGAGGGTGCCCAGGGACCCAGACAAACACGTTAGTCACCTCGGGACTAGGACTCAACTGCTGATGAGCGTTACTCATGTTTCTTGAAGTCAAAATGTGTTGGTTTCCTCAGAAATGTATCCAGTATTTTGTAGATTAATGATAGAACAAAAGACAAATTTAACCAATTATGGACCATCTACTAAGGACGTGCTTCTGTGGAGATAAGAAGATGAATGAAATCTAACTACCCTCAGACAGTTTATCCCTAGTAAAAAATACAAAGCTGGGAACCAAATGACTATAAAACAGATGAGTAGGAAATGTCTAAAGGGCCACGTAGGTCACCAGCCTCAACAAAGTGAGCTGAGCACAAGTGTAACAAAGTCCCAGAAATGTTATCATGTACATGTATTAATGCACCTGTAAATATATATGCTACCTATATTCTGTTTTACACTAATTTTTTTAAATAACTGAAAAAGAAAACATTTACTATTACTATTTTTTTTTTTTACAATTTATTACTGCTTTTATTTGGAATCAAAAACCTCACGTCTTTTATTCTGTACCAAAATGTCAGGCAGGCCCTGTAGTTTTTCACTGCGATGTGTGGTATACGGCCTTAAAGACTTACACTGGGGTCAGTAGGCAGTTTTATTCAGATACACTTTTCAGATACGTATTTATAAAAATAAGCCCTTCCCGCATGGATAGAATTATTGTAAATGGCCCCTGTAAGTAGGGTGATCTCCTCCAAGATCTGTATACAATGCTGGCTTTTGGTGCTGTCATGCTTAGTCTCCAATGCCATCTTGTACTACAGTTTAAGTACTTCAAGTCATAGCCCTTCGCTTGTGTTATCAAAAATTAAGTAAGAGCCCCGTGGGGTGTTGTCCTGCAAAGCGAAAGTTCTCCGGTTCGACTCCCGATCAGAGCACATGCCCGGGTTGTAGGCTCAGTCCCCAGTTTGGATGCTTGCAAGAGGCAACCGACCAATGTTTCTCTCTCATATCGATGTTCTTCTCCCTCCCTTCCTCGCCCTCTAAAAATAAATAAATAAACTTTTTCCTAGTAGTAATTGGCTTGATTATATTTTACAGCTAATAGTTGTTTATAAATATAATGTTGCATTTAGTTGGAATTTGATATTCAATTGGGCAGGCTGCTTTAATACATTCATTACACTCAATCAGAATGACAATTCTTTGGGAAATATATTTCCAAAACCCCATTAATCTGTAAATGCTTAATGCAGTTAAGATTGATTTTGAACTAATACTTTTGCCTATTTAAGAAAAAAATTTACATCAATCAAACCTTCTCAATTAGTAATATATTGCTTCCTTTCTTTATTCACTTGAGAGATAAGATTTTAGGCCATAAGATTCTTTTTTACATTTATTGTTGTTCAGTTACAGTTGTCCCCCCTTTTTCCCCATTGCTCACCCCTACCCCATTCCCCTCAACTCCCACAGTCAATCCCCCGTTGTCCGTGCCCATGAGTCCTCCATTCCTGTTCCTTTGCTTGCCCCTTCCCCTTCCCATTATCCGCCTCCCTCCTCCCCTCTGGTTACTGTCAGTTTGTTCTTTATTTCCATGTCTCTGGTACTATTCTGGTCATTTGTTTGTTTCGTTGATTAGGTTCTACTTCTAGGTGAGATCATATGGTATTTGTATTTCACCTCCTGGTTTATCTCACTTAGCATAATGTTCTCCAGATCCATCCATGCCACTGTGAAGGGTAGAAATCCTTCTTTCTTTCTGCTGCATAGTATTCCACTGTGTAAATGTACCACAATTTTTTTACCCACTCATTTGCTGATGGGCACTTAGGCTGTTTCCAGCACTTGGCTATTGTAAATAATGCTGCTATGAACATTGGGGTGCATAGGTTCTTTTGAATCTGTGATTCAGGATTCTAAGGGTATAGTCCCAGAGTGGGATCTCTGGATCAAAAATCTTTAAAAAATTAATTAAGAAAGCTAAGCCAAATAGTGTTGGTTTATTTTCATAAAGCTTGAAATCCCACATTCAATGGCCTAGTTTCAAAGAATAAATTTCAGGCTATCAATTTCATTTCTGGAAACTGACTGTAATATAGGAAAGTGGATGGAATTATTCTTTAACAACAAAATTTCCCAAAAACTCTATTTTGTCAGGACAGAGAGAAGCAAATGAGAGATATTTATACAAGTGCTTGTGAATGCCCCCATAGAAAAATATTCAGAAGGTGTAGATGAGCTGTAACATCAGCAGGAAACCTGGAACTTCCAGCCAGTCTTTGCTGCTAAGTGGAAATAGGACCACCCCCTTTGATGACATGAAGCGTTTTAAAAAATCCCCATCATCTCAGAACAAGTAAGCCAGCGTATTCATCAAGCAGTCACTGACCTGATGTTGCTCCAAGACATAGAAGAATGGCTGATTCAGGGTATTAATTACTGAACTCATGGCTTGTCTCATTTGAGCTTTTTAGCCCAAAGCAACTCCTGATGAATGAGAAAATTAACGAACTTGCAGACTTCATTATTTAGTGCCCCTACAAAATACTGCCACCTAGAAATCTGATGTGTGACAGGTCCGAGGGCAGCCCCGCCCTTTGTGAGAGCCCCGTCTGCAGTTAACACAGAACTCGGACCAGTGCATTCTGTACCCGCTGCTCTGGGACCTTTCTCATCACAAAGTGAGCCGTTTCCTGAGGTTTTGCCTTGTAGGATTTCTCATTCAAAAGTCCTTTGCCCTCTCTGAAATTTTCAAAACATCACAAATAAACATAGCTAACAGTGTGCTATTATTTATATCTGTGTTCTCATTTGCTGCAATAGAAAATGCCACCAACAATTTAACTTATCCTCAAAGTTTTCAACCATATTTTTAACATGCTGAGCTAGGATGTTTCTGATTATACTAAAATCTGCAAATGCTTGTTTGTTCCCTGGACACATCATCATTTCTGCTGCATTCAAAAGAGACTCTTATAAAAGCATTGTCTATAAAACGGTTTTGATGTCCCTACAATTTTTTCACTTAATAGAGAACTGCATTGCACAGCAAATCACTTATTTTACTCCCATTCAAATACAAACACTGCTGTTTCTCCAGTTCATTAAGTTTCTCAACGCCTGTCTTTTCTGTACACCAGTCATGGTGCCTTAAGTTGTAATTTTTCTGTGCAAATAGTCTTTGTTTTTATGTTCTTCACATCCACCCCCCAAAAAGTACACTCCTATTTTTTTTCTTGAAATTCTCAACTGCATGTGTGTTTTTTAGGAGATGCACAAGTTCATTTTTCTTTTAATTTTACAATAAAAATAGCAATACACATGTGGTAGAAAATAACAACTGCATTTGATTTCAATGTTGAAAATACAAAGGAAGGCGTGCAGATTTTGACTAACTCTCGAGGGCATGGACCTTCCACAGAGGACATTGGCCCTCAGATTCAGGGTGTCTGCCTTGTGGGGTCACCAGCCATCTGTTGTTAAAAGAAACTGGAAATCAGACATTTGAAATAAAAATCTTCTAATTATTTAAATATTGGTAACTTATTAAAAATTTATCAAACTAGCAAATGGGTCACTAGTCTGCAAGTAAGTGCAGCATTTGGGCTGCCCATCTGTAGCCTATGGGGATATAGAGTATAATCAATTAATCAATAGTCAACTAATAGTATAATAGTCGGCTTACCTTTGTTTTAGTCTCTGGGAACTAAGAAGAGAAAAGGTACAATCAACATTCTGTGGAGTATGAAATTCTAGTGCCATAACTGATCTGGGAATATTCTAGAGGCAGTGAGATGCAATAAAAAGGACACCCTTCTTGGAGTTGGGCATGTGTGGGGAATGCCGGGTATTCCATTTATTGGTTGGTTGATCTTAGAGTTCTCATTTGGAAATAGGAATATTAAAATTGCCTTGCTAAATTCGTCGAAATGAGTAGAGTATGAAAGCTTTTAGGATACTGTTGGCATTTAGAAGGTGTTCCATAAATGGTAGCTATGTTCATAACAATGTCTGCTTCCCACCTGCTTCACGAAGACAAACCTGGCTGCTGGTTATGCCTCTTTTCCTTACCTTCCCTATCCTCACTCCAGCTACAGCCCCCACTCCAGGCCCCAAACCAATGGAGATTTCCATTCTGGAGTAGCATGTAGGAGAACCGTTCCACTCACCATGGGAAATGTAGCCCAACGTTCCACATTTAAAAAAACCCAGTGGAACGTGGGACAGCAAGCAGACCCCACGTGTGTGAAAACAGGCTTTCCTGTGGGTAAATCAGGACGGCATCTTTGCTAGAGTTAAGCCTTGCTCTTGCTAAAAAAACCTCTCTCGCCCTGGATCAAAAGAACAAATGCTAATGCTTATCTAGCTTCCTGAGATCGGTGCTAATCCTTTCAAGTTCAGCCTTACCCCTGTCTTTGCATTTTTGTAAACAATCCTTTGATGTACCTTCCTGGCTGTCTTTCACCTAAAGCGAACCTGTGCATAGTAAATGAAGACCACTCTGATGTAATGTACCCAGGAAAAGACAATAAAAGCCTGTCAAGGCAGGGGTCCAGGCTCTCTCTCTTTGGGAGAGAGTGGCTGAGGCATTCTGGCCCGCTCCCGGGGGCGCTTCCTCCACTCTCCCTTGCTCTCCTGCCCACTCTTGGGCTATTTCTCTTGGCCTCTCTCTGAGATCAGAGGGGGGCCGTCTAGTCCCGGCTCTTCTAGTCCTATGTACTCCGTGTGAATTTATTTACACGCCTGCCATAGCATACGAATTCCATGGGATGGGATTCATGACAATAGCAGGTTACAACAGAGAAGGTGGTTAGTGTTCTCTCCTGGGGCTGGGAAGTAGGGACTGGAAAGACATTTGAGAGGGTTCCTTTTGAAAGATAAGAGGGAATACAAAACAGAGTCAATTGTTGGAGACAAAGAAGGAAAGAACCCTAACGCAAGAGCTTACCTTCACTTTCAGAACTGGTGGCTCCTTAGCTAAGTCAGAGCAAGAACGGGTATGTGGCCAGAGTAGGCATGGTAACACTGCCGTCTTGTGCACTAGCATTCATGGTCCTCCAGCAGAAGAGAAGGACTGTGCAAGACTGGGCTGCTCTTATGTGATGCCAGTGGGTGCAGAGAGGGAATCCTTTCCTCCAGGGGCCTGCAGACCCCTGCGGGGCAGCTTAGTGAGAGGAAGACATGCTGAACTTCAGCCCTCAAATGCCCCCCAAGCGGCTACTTTCATAAACAACCTGTGAAATAGTCTCGTTGTAAAAAAGAGTGTTTCCTCTCATTATACACATATTAGAAAAATGATTATAAGTAATGTGCAAATATTTAATCTTTTCTAGGAACATGGGTGACATTTGGAAGTCAAATTTCAGATGAGGTAAGTTACTTTTGTGTTCCGTTATGGCTGCTGATCAAAGAAAACGCAGAGAGCGTGATACAGTAGGAACATGCCTCCTGAGATGCTGGCATTTAACAAGGATGACATTTTAATTACAGGAAATGGTTAAGATTGACTCAAAGATTATTTTCAGTTTTATCTTGCTTCTTGTGTTTTTCCCATTTGGACTATTCTTCCTTGAGACTGTCATATGTATTATATGTGCCAGCCAGTTGATAAGGAAGGAACCAGTTTGGATGAATATTAGTCCCTTTAGGGAAAGATTTTATTGCTATTGTTATTTGTTTTAGCTCTACCTACAGTGACCATCCTGCTCCCTGTTTGCATGGACTTTCTCATTTTAACATGGGACCGCTCAGTCCTGGGCAAATCAGGACAGGTGGTCGCCACGGCTTGGACAAGTTAATCCAACCACTCCGAGTCTCAGTTTCTCCTATGTAAAATGACATAATAGTGTGGACCTTCAAGGTCTGTGGGAAGAATTAACCATGACGCACCTGTCAGACATTTATACCGCCCTTTGACTAATAGGTAGCAGGCACCCCAAAAATGGCAGCTGTAATAGTTATATTTACCATGAAATTCTTTTCAGTATTTGTTTACACATTCAAACCAGTGCTTATCAAGGTGTTGTTCTTATCATTGGATTTAAGGAATACTTCCATGTGAAATCTTACTATTTGTGATAGCGTGGATAGATGTAGATGCAGGGGTGTCCAACCCGTGGCTGGCGGTCCACACTCAGCCCAACACAAAGTTGTAAATTTACTTAAAACCTTTTTTTTTGCTCTTCAGTTTTCGTTAGTGTTTGTGTATTTATGTGTGGCCCAAGACAACTCCTCTTCTTCCAGTGTGGCCCAGAGACGCCAAAAGATTAGACACCCTTTATAGCAGATATTATATGAATTCAGTCAGAAAAAAATAAATACCATGTGACAGAACAAAATGTTTAAAAAACAAACAAATTGAAACAGGCTTGTAAATACAGAGAGAAGAACGATGGTTGCCAAAGGGGAGGAGGGGTAGGGAACTGGGTGAAAAGGGTGAAGGAATTAAGAAGTACAAACGGGTAGTTACAAAATAGTCACGGGGATGTGAAGCGTAGGGAATATAGTCAGTAATACTGTAATAAGTGCGTAGGCTGCCAGGTGGGTGCTGGGAATATTGGGGGGACACTGTGTAAAATATATAATTGACTAACCACAATGCTGTATACCTGAAACTAACATAAAATAATACTGAACGTAAACTGTGATTAAAAAATAACATGTCAACAAAAGGAATACCTTCATGGCATCAGTGAGCTAAGCTGGCAATGTCCTGCAGACCCTCCGGTCCTTCCTTGCCTGCCTGTGGCACCACTGAGGGTCAGGGGCGGTGTGTCTGAGTGGGAACGCTCAGTGGGATCCAGCCTGCTCTGCCACTGCCCAGCTACAGCTACTGACATTGCATACACTAACAGTTGCCGCAGCAGTGACGTGCAGATGGTGGCCCTGCTCAGTGGTTGAGATTAATGACAGGATGCCTATAAAGTGCTGAGCTGGTGCCTGGTCCAGAGCAAGCCCTTTGTAAAGGCAGTTCTCACTATCATTCCAAAGTAGAAAAAGGGGGGCCTGGGGGTCTTTTCAACAGCTCCCAACATCACCAGCATTATTTAATAGATCCAGGAGGAGAAGATAAGTCTAGACTTATCTCCTAGAATGAGATAAGGTAATGAATCTAGATAAGCCTTCTCCTCCTGGATCTATTAATGATCCCAGTCTGAATGCCTGTTCCCAGTATTGGTCATAGGTCACCATAGAGAGCTTGTCTCATGGGGGATTCCTTGAGAAGCAGATTCTGAGACAGAGATTAGCATGCAGAACAGTATTAAAAGTGATCTCAGAATGGACACATGTCAGGGAAGGAAGCAGAAACTGAGCCATGATGCAGTCTCAGCAGTGACCTCAGATGACCCCATGGTGAACTCCAAAGCAGAGACGGCCATGCAGAATTGCCCCATTTGGGGCAAAAGGACTAAGCATTTATATCCCTTGTATGACCAGTCATTGAATAGAGGCTGTCCTGGGAAGCAGGTCTGACATTGGGCTAGGCAACTCTCTTTAGCTATATGCAATTTCCAGACAGAGCTGATAGCTTGAAGGCCAGAGTTCTGAGCAGCTGCAGGAATGAGTCCTTCCGTTCTGAAGGAGGATCTGGGCGCCCATCACTGCAGGGCCCTCTGACTGGCATCAGGTTGGGTACATGGGGCAAGCACAGAGGCAAGTCCACAGACAGCAGAGCAATGACCGCAGACTTACATACAAAGTAGGTGACAGGTCAGGAAGGAGGTCTAACGTTCATAACCCATTGTACCCAGCCGGTGTGTAACCTACTGCCCGGCATGGTGTTTGGAAGGGAAAGGACAAAAATATCTTCCCTTTAGGAGCAAAGGGGCCAACAATAAGTGCATCAATTTCCCTTCATCCTTGCTCTGCCCTTTACAGTGCCGGCCACTCTGCCACAGTGACCAGCTTTGCTCCAGGTCAGGGTGGGCAGGGCTGGCTTCTGAAATGAATCATCTCAAAATTATGGTTCTAAAAGCCACACGATAAAGTTGTCATGAGTGTCTGGAGCAGGCCTCACCTCAGATGCAGATCAGACAAATAATGACTGTCCTTCCAGAGACAGTTGTGCTGTGGCTTCCCCCCGTGTCCCTGCAGAGAGAATGCCAGCAAGGAGGAGGAAGTGGGGCACAGGTAGACCAGCCACACCAGTGGCTGTAGTGCTCAAGTGCAAATATTTCCACATGGCAAATGCAGACCAATAGCAACAAGTTCACCTCTGCAGATTTGCCCACTTCCTCTCTGTCTTCAGAGGAGCTCAGCACAAAGCAAATACAAACGTGGGATCCTGGGATGACCACACTATAACGTGCCAGGTGACATGGTGCTACCTCTGAAAGTGATGACGTCCCACTACCAGGAGACCATACATGGAATAGCCCCTTGACAGGGATATTATCAAGAGGATTCAGACATGAAACTAGGTAATGCTGTGAGGTGCCCCCCAAAGAAGATTTGGCTTCATTATAAAGCCAAACTAGATGTTATTCATATGATTAATACTTTTAAATAATGGTAAGAGTGTTTTATCATCTTATAGCACCTAGTTTTCAGAGTCTTATGTTTTCTCATCTGTAAGGTGGTTAGGCTTCCTTTAATTGCAGGTAACAAAAAACAACTCAAACTGGCTTAACCAATAAAGGAAAGAAATTATTTTAATTTGCACACTAGAAGTGTAGACCTAGAGCAAGCTTCGGGGTTGACTCAGTCAGTAGCCTCCACTCCATTTCCCAGTGATTGGCCCTGTGTTCCTTTGCGCATGAACTTCAATCTCCGGTAGTAAAAAAAGCCATAGGAATTCTAGGCCTCGATTAGAATAGTAGATCCTTGGAAAGAGGCGGGGATGAGCTCCCTCTGGGCCTCTGGGCTCCATGGGGACCTGAACAGAGTCACCCTCATTCCGCAGATGAAGACACTGAAACGCGGGGAGTTCAGATGACTTGCTCAAGGTTCCTTCATCCAGTGAGTGGTTCACTCAAGACCAGAAGTCGGTGTTTTGACTTAGTTCGGTGACTTCATTATTCCATGCGGGGGTCTTCAGATGCTGTGGTTGGTTAGGAAACATCTCAGTAATCATTCAGTCTAACCTCCATCTAGGAGTCTCCATCTTATCTTAAAGTTTCTCTCTGTATAAGATTTATTATGTACCTTTCCCAGTAAAAATCCCCCAGTATGCCATGTGATATGGCACAAGGACAATATTATAATACAAGCACAATAATTTCTTAAACACAGAACAGTCACTTTGGAAAAACCCATATTTGTCTTAACTTTTAATCTTTATTTAGGGTAAATGTCACAATGGTACAAAATTAAAAGCAGTAATAGCTTTTAAAAGTAATAGCACAGTGGCTGCTATTTTTCTAAAGGATTTGCAGGGATCCCATTTTGCTAGCCTAACAATTTTCTTGGTCGGCCAATTTGAAAAACAGGAAAATAGTTTATCTTAGAAATGATGAAGCAACTTTAGCCCACCATCAAAAACATAATGGAAAAATCAATTTTAATTATTTACGAGGTGTGCAGTTTCTCAATGGACTAATAAGTCTAAATGAAAAAATGGCTCTCTCTACTGCTCTTCACAGCTGTTCCTCTGTAGTTACCCCTGTGTTCTTGCCACACCTCCTGTTTGCAGTCGGCAGCACAGAGGCAGGGACAGGAGCCCGGAGATCTGTTTCCAGGCTGACAGCGAAGAGCTGGATGGACCCCTGGGCCTCACCCCTCCTCCGTGTGCGGGCGGGTTCAGTGGGCTGGCTGCTCTGTGATCATGTCTGGGGATTCGCTGAGGCGTGCAGCCACCGTTTTTTGCCTCACCGTTGGTTCCCAGAACAGTCTGCTGAGCAGTGAGGAAAAAAGGCACAGACTTTTTAAGTCACGAGTCACCCCGGTGCCGCAACCTATTGGCTTGGAGAAAGAAGAGAAATGGAGTTGGCTGCAGTACAAATGATCCTCTCTGTCAGAGAGATGACGGTGTCAAAGAGAATGTTGTCAAACCAGGTCTTCCAAGCAGAGCGAGAAACATCTCTCCACCTCCCTGTGCTCCTGCGGGGCTGCCTTGTCCCAGCACTCACAGGAGATCCCTCAGTGCCTGGTCTGTGCATTTACCCTGTATATACTGGCTGAATCTTGTTTTCTTTCTTCACTGTGACTAAGAAAAACAAGGAGTGCTTAGTGAAATTTCAGTGTTCTTAAAGACCACTAAAGGATTCAAAGTGGCGTCCCAGATTTGGAAAGCGTTTGGCTTTTCTGACTGACCTTAGCATCCTCTTTCAGGTCGCCGAACGGCTGATGACAATCGCCTATGAAAGTGGAGTTAATCTCTTTGATACTGCCGAGGTCTACGCCGCCGGAAAGTAAGTCGATACCTGTTTGTGACCCTCAGGTGGTGTTCCTAGAACAAGGGACTCTGCCCAAACCAACACTGACATGCTGGCGAGAAGGGTCTGTCATTGTCACATGTGTCAATGGCATTGCTTTTCTCCCTCCTTCCACCACCATCACTAGAGCTTAGGGATATGGACCATCTCCGGCTCCTCTCCCCTCGCCCGCCCAAACCTTCCCACCGCTGGACCCTGTATGACGGATGGACTGGAAGCAATTGCTGTGGTCTACATGAGAGGCAGAGGTGGTTGGGACCAGAACAGTGGCAGTGGAGATCAATAAATGTTAGTTCAATATATGAGTGAGCAAATACCTGAACAGATTCCAGCATGGTTGTTCAAAGGCTAGGCTTGTATTTCATAACCACATCTCACAGTTTCTCAGCCCCTGAGGGAAACTGGGCCATTCTCTCTGCAGGGCAGCAGGACCTGATTCTCCTGTTTGCAGGCTTGCCCCTCCGTGTAGCACTACAGGTAGATCAGAGACTAAAGGAGGGATCCCCGAAGATGCCAAGAAATCCAATATCCTTTACAAGGGGCATTTCAGACCCCAGTCAGAGGACAGAGAAGGAGGCCACAGAGGGGCCTCACTTCTTTTGCTGGAGAAATTAGACCTAGCTACAACCTTCCCAGGGACACACGAGCGGATTTGGGTGCTAGGACAGGGCTCTTGCTAAATCAGAGCACATGGGTGATGATGTGACCTGACCTCAGGCATGCCTCAAGGTCCGTGTCCTCTGGGTTCCAGCCCAACAAGCACATTTTAGAACAGAACGGGAATGCCTTGGCCTCCTGCCGTGAACATGGACACAGCTGCGAGAGCTAAAAGGAACTAAATAGCTGGACAGCGGCTTGAGCCACTCTGCCATTTGCTCACAGGGCTGAGGTGCATGATCACCTGCAGGCCTAGTGCCCCCCCCCCCCTGCTTCCAGGTGAGAATTACAGTGAAAATGCTAGGCGTGCTGAGTCAGGTTCAGCATTGCCTGGTGGAAGTGCATTTTCCTTGCCTGTGTTTCCTCCCTGTCAAGGGCAGGTATCCGTTTAACAACCATCAAGGAGGTCCAGAGCCCACATCCCTGATGTTTTCTGTTGAGTCCAAGGAGAGAAAATAAAATTGATAAGGCCTTGCTCCTTTCAACATTGCACTCATTCTCAGAGTTTTTTCTTTTGTTGAATCCTGCTCAATACCAAACGAGGCCAAGGTTGAAACAGGGAGGAGTGGTGAACAAGTCTGTTAGAGCTCTGTTTGTATTCCCGCTGTGAAGAACAATCAGTCCTGGTTAATTACTGATTGATTGTCAGTGTGTAACTGAGATAGGTTCCCACTGTGAAAAGCAAAGTTGCAAAAGGCAACTATCAGAGACACGGAAGTGGGGGGAAAGCAAAGAACACTGTGGAACATTCTGTGCATGTCTGTTTGGGGTGTGCTCCATAGCAAATGGCATCATGGCTTATTGCCAGGCTCCTAAAAATGCTCCAACAAAGACGGAACCCTCAGTCAAGACAAATAATGATTAGCAATGGCTCCCATCTATAGGACCCTAATAGACAAAACGTTCATTTCATTGATGTCCCCATTCACAAAAGCTCTGAGAGCACAGCTGCTTCTCACAAGTCAGTCTCACTGGGAGGGACCTAGAAGAACGTTTTCGGGTGCAAGGTGGGCTAGGAAGACGGGGAGAAGACAGCGGGGACGTCTTTGGTGTACCTCTCTGTGACCGAGCCTTAGTGCAGGAAGGACACTTCCCTACACCTCCTTATGTCCTGCTTCTATGACAATGCTTGTCACGGGAACCCGGGACACTCTCTATGTGGGCCACTGCATCTGCAGCCCTGGGTCTGGTCCATCGAAACCCACGCACAGGTTGTTTTTTCCTGCAAGATCTCCCGGGAGTCGATATTGTCCATCTAAACAGCGTGAGTCCTCACTGTCCTCCAGTCACAATTGGAAACCACAGCAAATAGAAGGAAAACCTTGACTCCCCTTGGATGCAGCCGAGCAGGACATTTATAGACGAGACCAGTAGTTTAAAAACACCAAACTGCCAAATGACTCGACTGTTTCTCAGTATCAGGACCACAGGGTGGTCTCCTGCCAGCGTGTCAGGATTTGGCAGGTGCTCCTGGCATGCTCTGGAGCAGGATTCTGCAGGCACAAGCAGAAACAGCGGAAACTGTGCTACCAGCCGAGAACAGCTTCTATTTTAGGAACATGGAGGCTCTAAGAGTTCAAACAGATCTCTCTGTTCGGGACGGCTCTGGTGTTTTGGATTGACTCTTGGGTTTTCAGGTCACTGTACCCTAAGACATTATCTGTTTCCCTCTCCAGGGCTGAAGTGATTCTGGGGAGCATCATCAAGAAGAAAGGTTGGAGGTAATGCATTTGCTGTCATCATTTACCTGCCTTTAAAAAGACAGTCATTATTTTGTACCAGAGAAGGGAAAATAAAATTGGATGACAACTGACCAAAAAAAGGTTATCCAAAAAAAGTCAACTCTTAGTAATGAAATGATCTACACTGGTTTGAAAATTATACCAGCAAGTTCATTACTTGTGCTTTAACACTTACTGACTAGTCATTAATCGCACTGAATTACCCTGGGGTCGAGCTGAGAAGGGGGGGATGTTTGGGGGGATTCATCCATAAAGGGAAGGGGCGCTGTCATGGCTTCTGACTGCCATTTATGGTACTTTGGTGAAGGAAGCCAGCTGACAGGAGCTGGTTATTTATACACACATATTTATTTTCACTGCTCCTTTTATTCACAACTCTGAATCCAAAGAAATGATGAAATAAAAAGCCTTTGGGACAAATACCCCAAAGCTTTATCCGCCAGTGTCTCTCCTGTGTCCAGGGAGCCCTGCTGCCTGGGCCTTCAAGAAAGTGCTTCAGCTTCTGACCTTGAGGGGTCATGTCCCATCTCCTCAGCTTCAGTGGTCACAGTGGGAACCACAGCCTCTGGGGGGCTGGGCAGCCCCCTCCATTTCAGTATGCATGTCAACTCCCACTTCCTTCCCAGCATGAGTACAGAGTCAGACAAAGCCCAATAAAGACCAGTGGACACGTTTGGGGTCCTCTTTTGCTCTGGTATAATCTCTACTGAGGGCCAAATAAATAACAATTCAACAGTATTAGTGAGAGAGCTGTTCAAAGCAAATCCTGCACCATGCATGTATACACAGCTCGTATAAAATTTTGTCCAGGAAAAAGGGACATTCTCAAAGAGTATAGGTCAGACTGATTTTATTTAGTCTTTCCACAAAGCATTTAAACTCCCTCTGCAGGGAAAACTGGAAGGGTAGAACAGAGCTCCATGTGTTCTAGGGCTGTCATCTCTTCACTCTTAGAAAAATGTTTGGTAGGAATAGAGGGCCTTATGGAAGTAGGAAACCAGAAATTTATGGAGTTGTCAACAAATTTTGGTGACCGAATTTCTCCCTCTCGCTTCACTTCCTCCCCAACTCCAGGGATGGTAGGGGTGTTAAGAAAGAACAGTATTCAACATTAAATGTGGAAAAATATTCATGCTCCCACCCAGTTCCCCACCTTGCCCGACTTACCTTCCCACTCAGCACGTTGGTCCACCCACCACTGCCCAAATAGACGGTATCAGTTTCCTGGGGCTGCTGTAACGAAGTGCCGTAAACTAGATGGCTGAAACCAACAGAAGTTTATTTTCTCACAGTTCGGGAGGCCAGAAGTCCAAAATCAAGGTTTGGGCTGAGCCATGTTTCCTCTGAAACTCTGGGTGGAATCCTCCCTTGCCTCTTCCCAGCTCCGGGGGCTGCTGGCGATCATCGGCGTTCCTCGCGCGCATGCGGTTCTTCAGCTCCTGCCTGTCATCACAGGGCTTTCTCCCCTCGTGTGTGCCTGTGTGTCTTCCTATAAGGACACCAGTCATGTCGCATTAAGGGCTCATCATTCTCCAGTATAATCTCACCTTAATTTAACTAATTACGTGTGCCATGACCCTATTTTCAAATCAGCTGACATTCCGAGGTCCTGGGGTTTACGACTTCAGTAACATATCTGTCTGAGGGACACAATTCAACCTCTAACAGACCCTGGAGATGAGTCCACGAGCAGTCCAGTGAACTCTGCAGCGAGGGGTGGGCGACCGAGCACACCTGAGAGAGGAGGGGACATGTCAGTGGTGTGGCCCCTTCCCCCTGGATGCCCAGAGAACATTTACCCATCATCCTCCATAGTTTGCAGAGCCTATTTATGCCTACAAGAAAGTAAATTAACATGCATCTTTCCACAAATTGCCTTTCAGTCTTGCAAATAAAAAATCAATCTATCACCAGGCCACAGAATATCGATGTGTTCACCGCAGCCCGCAGAAAGCTGGTGAAAAGATAAACTATATTATCATAGCGTGGAGCCTATGAAGGCACTTTCTACTTGGACACACTCGGCTTCCAGTCCCAGTGCTGCCACTTGGTTAGCTGTGCTGCCCTGGGCAAGCTACTTCCCTTCTTTGAGGCTGAATCTCTCCACCTGTAAAATAGATGTCATAGCTGTTCAAAAAGTGCAGTGACATAAGGTGTGCAAAAGTATTTTGAAGGCTGTGCTGCATCAAAGTAAAACATTCCTGCGATCATTCTTCCCCCATTCTAAATGCCCCCGTGAAGTGAGGGGTGATTTGCCAGGTTGCTGTCTCCTCTCACTGTTTGAATGTTCACGTTCGCGTGCACACCCGCATAGGCCCAGCGTTTTACAGAAAGCCCAGCTTCGGAAGAATAAGTCTGTGGCGGTTGTGTTTGAGGAGAATGCAGCTTTGGCAGGCCCAAGTGCTCTGAATGATCAAGAGGGCTGCATGCATTTTTTTTATAGTATTTCATCCAGCCTTCTGTTAAAGCCCTGAAAATGTTTGCTGAAGGAGGCCTGGCTCTCCTGGCACGTCACTACTCTACTAGGTCTCGCGAGGTCCAAGGATCGACTGGGAAGTACATCAGCTCACCTGGGTGTAGTCTCCAGGTGCTTGTAACTACAGACCTTCCATTACAGTGATTCAAACTGTCTTTCAGATTATTAACTTCTGTGGGATGGGTTGCTGACATTTTCTACAAATTCTTGTAACAGCCACGCTGTCAGAATTGTCACTGCTGTTCCCCACTGGTTAGCATTAACCAGGCAAGGCTTTCATACCTGAGGGTCCTGATATGTCACCGCTACAGGTGATGGAATTTTGTAAACGCCTGATTGCAAATACTCCCAAAGTTTGATCTTAACCTGTGAGTCACAAATGAGTTTTCTTCTAGATGAGTTCAATTGAATTACATACCTGGAGAAACTAAACTACACCGAGGTCTTCCCAATTGTGAATTATATGACTATAGTACTCCAGACATATTTCTTATTCCATGATCAGAATGGAATTTCCTCCCTTTGGGTGTGGTTTTGAGAAAGTATTATGTTTGCTGACAGGATTTCCACATTTTATTACCTTAAGATAAGGATTTTTGGACTGTTTTCCTGAATTAACATTTCCATTCAATAAGACACTCATAGAAATTTTATTCCCACTTATTGCCCATTATAATTTACTTCATCATTCATATTTCCATGTAGCCAATTCCTGCCTGTGAATGGGATGGTTGGATAGGGTAGTGACTTAGAGCCACTAGGTCCATGGAGGCTGGACTGACCCCCAGGAAAGTTCACACTTCGTCAAGATTATGTCAGATGCTAATTTAAGTGTTAGTTGGTAGCTGTTTGTTTGAGATCCTAAAGCAGTGCATCCTGTAAGTCCTTTCATCTCCCCTTCTCACGTGCTATTGCTGACCCTCCGTGTCCCACTTACATTCGCTCTGCCACCACCCGCCCCCATAGTCACGGCCCCCAACCTCCTCCATCCAGCCCCCCGGGCAAAGATCACTTCCATGCACCTCTGCCTGTGGGATCTGACTTCAACTCCTCACTCACGAGCTTCTCTCTGTTCTTACATTGCAGTGATGTGAATTAACAAATTTATCTTTTTACCAATTTTTAAAAAATGTGAGGTACAATAAATTCTTTCTGTGTTATAATAATAATATGATTCAGTACATTAACCAGCAATTTATTTAATATTTCTCCGTGTGTGTTTTTCTGTTTAACATACAGGAGGTCCAGCCTGGTCATCACAACCAAACTCTACTGGGGCGGAAAGTAAGTTAAATACCTTTTATTTTCCCTACTTGACAGGAAACAACCAGTAGTTTGTACTTCTATCTTTATAGGCAACCATTTTATATCTAATATACCAAAATTAATTAGTTTAGAGAGAAAGATGACTGTTTCTCACTTGAAGGAAATAGCAGTGAGCTTGGATTCAATTTTAGGTAGATGATCCCAAAGAAATTCAGTGCAAAGAATGTGGTTACTTGTTATTAGTGATTCATGGAGAGTCTTCAATACCAACCTCATACTTAAAACCGTTTCTAAAATAGAGTTCAAATTTTGGGAAAAGGAAATAAGCACATAGCATCACAGAAGAAAAGCTACTCAAATCTACCAAAACTCAGAGACTTCTATGGAATGCAAAGATAAAAATATCTCGTCTGGCTCCACATGTAAGTCTCTGATCGTTTCCGCAGAGGGCTCTGGAAGCACTGGCCAAAAGGGGCCATCTCATCGGAGAACAACGCAGAGCTTCCTGCATCCCTCGTTGTCGGCCACCTGAAAGAGACGTCCTGTCTCTGGTGTGGGATGCAGAACAAGTGTCAGAGGATGAATTGCCCTCTGATGAACCTACTGGTGTTTGAACCGGTACTTACATTATCCAGCAGGACTTAGAAGTCTGGCCTTTAAGACAAATATGTACGAATGCAGCAAGGTATTCCATATACCTTTTCACAGAAATCTCAAAGATTTCTTAACAAAAACCAAGCACAAATAAAACCTTATTTACCTTCCTGTAATTTATAGGGAATAGTTAAAAACAAAACTGGAGGCAGAGGCCAGTTTTTTATCAATCTTCTCATCAAAATGTATGCGTGTACACATACATACATACACACACACACTCATTTTACCGCTGCTTTTTGAGCTTGCTTACTGTGACTACAAAAATGAAAATGGAACTTAAGAGTTTTACGACTATGTGGTCTATATAAAAATAAAGCGACGCAGCCTCTCTGAGAAATGGGGACCTCCGCTGTCTGTGTGCGGATTCACGGTGCCATGGCCCGGGGCTTCTGCAGTGGAGCTCAAAACCTGGCCTATCACTGGGAAATGGGCAGGGAGCAAGCCAGTCTGCAAGCACCAGTGTGTGATAGAGTGCTGCATACAGTCTTACATCATATAACAGGTGCAAAACCACCAAAGACAAAGGGTGCCGATGCTTCTAAAAGAGGTCACCAAAAATATTGATGTTGAAGAAACATTTCCTCAATACTTTAAAACACAGGGACCACATTTCTTTGTAACTGGCCAGAGCTTGAGAACGGTCTGAAAAGGCAAAAGTCCTGGTTAAAAGTTGGTCACCTTAGGATACTAATTTAAAGACATTGTTTTATCACAGTTTAAAAGACGATAGTTGTTCATTGCTTTTGAAAGTCAAAAAGCACTTTCAAATTTGCTTCCTTTCCCAGAAAAGCTAATGGCATCAGCAGTGTGGCAATCTTATAATAAGTTCACTAACTTATATCAAGTATTTTATTTTACATTTGATTTGATTTGGTATGGTATGGTTTGCTTAGGATTGGTAAGAACCAGGTGGAAGGCTGAACCGTGTGTCAGATTATACGTGGACAGGGCGTGGGCAGCTGAGCAGTTATCACCATGGTGTGGACTTCCGTTGTCTGTGTGCGGATCACAGTATCCCCGTGACGTGGTTGATTGATCGCCTGGGGTCTCCAAAGAAAAGAGGCTCAGTGTGCTGCCCACCAGCCTTCTCTCCTCAGCCTGCAGTGTGCAGAATTTTCCAAGAACGGGCTATAAAATTAGCAATTCGGTCTAGAATCTAAAGTGATTATTATTCTGTACTTTTGAAACAGCGATAAAAGAAAGCACACCCCACTCAAGTCATTCGCTTCTTTTTCTTGTTAGAGCTGAAACAGAAAGAGGGTTGTCAAGAAAACATATAATTGAAGGTAGGTACCACTGCTTCATTTTACTTTCATCTGTGGGCTGCTGATTCAAGAAAGGTTGTCAATAGGTTCCGAGCACATTGGGAGGGGGAACTCGCTATAGAGAGACCCGCAGGCAACCAGGTTTCTCCCTGGGGTTCAGTGTTGGCAGTGTAGTAACACAGAGGGAGGAGGGGAAATTCAGAAAAAGGCCAAATTTTCTAGAATTCTTACCATTTACAGCTATGCTAACATTAATAAAACTTTTATAAGACTTTTAAAAAAGAGTTTTATTTTGATATAATTTATAAACCATAATAAGTTTACCCATTCAAAGTGTACGGTTCACTGGTTCTGAGTATAATTAGAGTTGTGCGATCATCACCACAATTTAATTTTAAAACATTTTCATTTCCCCCAAAAGAAGCCTTGTACCCTCTAGTAGTCCCTTCTGATCCCTCCTTACTCTCTCTCCCACAGCCCCAAGCAACCACGTATCTATTTTTATCTCAAATCTATAGATTTGCCAGTTCTGGACATTTCATATAAATGAGTGAGATCGTACAGTATGTGATATTTTGTGACTGGCTTCTTTCACTTAACATGATGTTTATCCATGCTGTAGCGCGGGTTAGTACTCCGTCCCCTTTATTGACAAAATTTCATTGTATGACTATACCATAATTTGTTTATCCATTCATCAGGGAATAGGCATTTGGGTTGTTTTCACTTTTTGACTATTACATGAATAATGCTGCTGTAAGCATTTGTATACAAGTTTTATGTGGACATATGTTAAGATTGCTATACTTTAAGAAAAGAGTATATATGCGTGGAAAAAAATTTGTACAAAATTGCCACTGGGTGATTGATTCGCAGTGCCACCGCTTTTGGGATGGCACTCAAAACTTTCTACAGCTTAGAAATACACAGGAACCAAAACAGTCTGCAAGAACCGTTACATAGTAGAGTACTTTACTGTGAGGATTATGAGAACTGTCAGGAACTTTTCTTTCTTTCTTTCTGGTCTATATATTACGAAAGTTTACATTTACACCTTTTGCAATTAAAAAAACAATGTCAAAAGGGGCTGCCATATATTTCCAACATCTTTATACTAGTTCATGAACTATTTCATAAAAGTCCAAGATTTTATAACTTTAGATTCATAATTCATCATTCAGAAATATGATTTTTATCCTTTTTAAAACCCATTTTATTTATGAAATCCCCAAAACTATCAAGTATACTCTAATCCCACCATTCCAAAAATAGAGGTAGATAAAGAGGTGAAGTCCTGCCTTTGCTCACCTCTTCTTCTTCTACAGTTCGACAACCTGGTGCATTTCCTTCCCGGCTTTTCCCTGCAGTTACACTGACTTATCCATCTACACAACCTCCTTATAAACACAAAAACATATGTGTTAAACCAATGGAAGTAAGCTATACGTATTAACCTAAACCTTACTTTTCTCTCACTTAAAATAAATTTAGACACCCATATATACACGTACACATATGATTTATGAGTTGTTTCCATTTTTAGTACTACAAAGAATTGTGCA
Source organism: Micronycteris hirsuta (assembly GCA_004026765.1). Lineage (NCBI taxonomy): Eukaryota > Metazoa > Chordata > Mammalia > Chiroptera > Phyllostomidae > Micronycteris > Micronycteris hirsuta. Next base: position 38,191 of record PVJI01014399.1, read on the forward strand.
AATGACCATTCTTATGTAAATTAGATAGGAACTGGAAGTGATATTGGTAAGTCAAGGAATAATGCATAATTTAACACAAAATTATTTTCTTTTTGTAATTGTTTATTCTATTACAGTTGTCCCAGTTTTTTCCCTTTTGCCCCACCCTACCCAGCCCATTCCTCTTGCCCGCAGGCAATCCCCTCTCGTCTATGTCTATGGGTGATTCATACAGGTTCTTTGTTTATTCCCTTCCTCGTCCTTCCACCATTCCCTGCCTCCCGCCTCCCCTCCTACGGCTATCAGTCTCTTCCATGTTTCCATGTCTCTCGTTCTATTTTTCTCTTTAGTTTATTTTGTTCACTAGATTCTAGTTATGAGATCATATGGCATTTATCTTTTACCAACCAGCTTATTTCATTTAGCATAATAGTCTCCAGTTCCATCCATGCTGTCACAAAAGGTAGGACTTCTTTCTTTCTGCTGCATAGTATTCCATTATGTGAATGTACCACAGTTTTTTAATCCATTCATCTACTGATAGACACTTAGGCTGTTTCCAATACTAGCCTATTGTAAATTGTGCTGCTATGAACATAGGGGTGCGTAAGTTCTTTTGAATTGATGTTTCAGGATCCTTAGGGTATATTCCCAGCAGTGGAATTGCTGGGTCAAAGGAACTTCCATTTTTACTTTTTTAAGGAAATTTGATACTGTTTTCCACAGTGGCTGTACCAGTCTGCATTCCCACCAATAGTGTACTAGGGTTTCCTTTTCTCCACAACCTTGCCAGCACTTGTTGTTTGTTGATTTATTAATGATGGCCATTCTGACAGGTGTGAGGTGATGTCTCATTGTGGTTTTAATTTGCATCTCTCTGATGGCTAGTGATATTGAGCGTTTTTCCTATGTCTCTGGGTCTGTTCTCCTTGGAGAAGTGTCTATTCAGGTCCTTTGCCCATTTTTTAATTGGGTTGTTTGTCTTCCCAGTGTTGAGTCATATGAGTTCTTTATATATTTTGGAGATTAAACCCTTGTCCAATGTATCATTGGCCAATATGTTTTCCTGTACAATTGGTTCTCTTTTAATTTTGATAATGGTTTCTTTAGCCATGAAGAAACTTTTTAGTTTGATGTAGTCCCATTTGTTTATTTTTTCCTTTATTTCCCTTGTCCTAGGAGATATATCGGCAAAAATATTGCTATGTGGAGTATCTGAAATTTTACGGCCTATGTTTTCCACTAGAACTTTTATGCTATTATAACATATTGAAGCCTTTTATCCATTTGGAGTTTGTTCTGGTGTATGGTATAAGTTGGTGGTCTAGTTTCATTTTTTGCATGTATCAGTCCAGTTCTCTCAACACCGTTTATTGAAGAGACTGTTTTACTCTCATTGCATGCTTCGGCCCCCTTTGTCAAATATTAATGGGCCATAGAGAAATGGGTTTATTTCTGGGTGATCTATGTGTCTGTTCTTATGCCAGTAACATTCTGTCTTGATGATGGTGGCCTTGTAGTATAGTTTAACATCAGGTATTGTGATCCTTCCAACTTTGTTTTGCTTTTTCAGAGTTGCCAAGGCTATTCTGGGTCTTTTTTGGTTCCATATAAATTTTTGGGATATCTGTTCTAGATCTGTGAAATATGCCATTGGTATTTTCATAGGAATTGCACTGAATCTATAGATTGCTTTGGGTAGTATGGACATTTTATTGATGTTAATTCTTCTAATCCATGAACACAGTATATGTATAAATCTGATGGATGAACTAGTTTTATTTATTTGCTTATTTGTACATTTATTTATTTGTTCGTTTGAGTTTTCTTTCATAATTTTGTTTTACTTACTCTGGGAATTAACTCTTCATATTCTTACGCTATTTTTTTGGAGCTGTTTGTTTTATTCTTATTAATTTGTAGAAGTTCTTTGTATATTAATGATGTTCACTCTTTGTTGGTTGTATGCATTGCCAATATTTCCTCCCAGGCTGTCATTTCATTGTGAACTTTTCTCTCCTGTGAAAGATAATGTTGAATTTGAAGACATTCATCCAAGTTTGGAAGTTGGGAATCTTTATTGACCTATAAAGTTATCTTTTTGGAAATATCTTAGACTTCCACTGGAAAAGTAATAGTTCCAGTATTCAGTCATTTAATTTAAAATGGAAACTTTTGAAACCAAATCTTGGAATATATGTGTGTGTGTATACACACACGCACACACATATATACATACACACACAATTATATTTGATTGTTGTTTCTAGAGTTTTTGTTTGAGTTTGGTAATTCTCATTAATTAATTTTTAATATATCTGTAGGCATTTTGAGCTTTGAAATCAGACAAACATTGGTTTGAGTCACAGCTCTGGCATTTATGAGCTGGGGGACTTGGTGCACGTTACTTAACCTCACTAAGTCAGCATTTCCTTGACTATAAAATGGGTTATAAATATTCCTACCTTATGATGTTGCTATACATACATTGAAATTGGGTCATTTGTATTGAGCACAGTGTCTGCCACATAATAAACACTTAATAAATTTTTTCGTCATCATCATCATCGTTCTTACTAGTGTAACTGCTCGTCACCATTCCATAGATAAGGGCACCCTTACTAAGTAGGGAACCTTCTCCGGCTGCCGCAATATGTGACCACATTCTAGCACAGGAGAAAGCTTCCAAGTTCCTCACCCAGACAAAATCCTTTCCAGGCTTTGGTGTCCAATCTGATGTTGTAAAGTCAGAGCCAACCTCTCCCCAGACGGTCACCACTCCTGCTCCAGCTTGTGCCCTCGTGACTTGTGTTGCCTGACAAAGCTTGTCGGTGAGAAATAGACCCAAGTAGGCTTGTAGCACAAACCGAACAAACAAAGCAGCAGCGTGCTGCCTAGAGAGTTCTTGTTTTCTTTTTCTTTCACTCTAATTGATTAAAAAAGAGAGCCAGAGAATGGTTCATACTGGCAATCACAAAGAAACAAAATTGAAGAGAAAAAGAAGAGCATATTACTGGGCTTTTTACTGAATCTCCATTGCTTTAATATTTACCAGCATCTGTTCGTATATTTAGAATTCTCTCTCTTTTTTTAAAATCAATTTTCTTGAAGCCTCATACAACTTAATAGAAATATCTTGAATTGGATCTCCTTTTATTTTTTTTTACTTTAGATTTTATTTATTTATTTTTAGAGAGATGGGAAGAGACAGGAAAAGAGAGGGAGAGAGAAACATCAATGTGTGGTTGCCTCTTGAGCGTCCCCAGCTGAGGACCTGGCCTGCAACCCAAGCATGTGCCGTGACTGGGAATCGAACCAGCAACCTTTTAGTTCTCAGGCCAGCCAGGGAAAATTCTCTCTCCTTTTAAATAAGTCAGGAATTATCTTAGGAATTAATCTCTCAGGATGGATAAACCAGTTCATCTGAAATTCAAATTGACCCAGATTCAAACTTTGACACAAAACTTCAAACTTTCAAGATTGAAAAAACTGGCATCATTATTGTGGTGTTATTATTTCTTTTATTTTATAGTTCATAGTTTCATCCAAAGACAAAAATTGTTCATGAGTACAAGAGAGTCAGCAAAAGGGATATTTCTAGGCTAGCTAAAATTAGGGAATCGAGTGAATTTTGCAGGGAAAAAAAGGGGGAGGACATTGGATTTCTAATTCCCAAAATAAGGTTTGAATGATTTAGAAAATTTGGGTTTCATTAGTACTTGTCCTGTGGTGAAAGTGACCTGACTTGACATTGGAGATTTGTACGCACATTACATTTGAGAACTGCTTTTAAAGGATAAGACAGAAGCCTGATTCATGCAGAGTTTAGGCCACTTGTGTGCTGGGTGACCTTGGCCACCAGAGTTAGCTTATAAAGTGTAAAATGAGCTTGACTTGTACATAATGTAGTTTTGAAAAAAATCATATGAAAGAGCTTTACAATGAGCCCGAAGTCCTTGACTTAGAGCCAGTCAGGAATAACATTCTCCTTAGATTCATAAGGGCGGGGGCTGGGGGGTAGAAATTTCACGTTAATTATATCCATTTAGAATCCCCAAATCCTTTCAGACTCTGAAAGTCTATCTCTTCATTTACCATTCCACAAACATTCATTAAGCCTCAATTTATGCCAGTGTTAAAATTCAGTCGATAAAATTTCTTTAGTATCTAACAGGAAAGAATAAAAATGGTTTGGTAAGCCAAAGTGTAAGAATACATTGTTTGCACGCTTTCTTTTTTTTTTTAAGATTTTATTTTTATTTATTTTTAGAGAGAGGGGAAGGGAGGGAGACAGAGAGGGAGAGAAACAGCAATGTATGGTTGCCTCTCACATGGCCCTCACAGGGACCTGGCCTGTAACCCAGGCATGTATCCTGACTGGGAATCAAACCAGGACCCTTTGGTTCCCAGCCCGCACTCAATCTGCTGAGCTACACCAGCCAGGGCTGTTTGCATGCTTTCATAGGGCCTGTGTCTAAGTTTGTATTTGCCTTGCAGGTAAACAACAGTTTTCTTACATGATTCAAAACACAAACCCACCGTCATTGTTTTAGGAATAGGAAAAGAAAATGATCTGACGAAGCTCTGCTTTATTAAACTATTTTAATGAATGGCAAATGTTAAACTCTCCTATCTAAACTATTTTTTCAAAAAAGAGAATTTATGATTTTTTAATAAACAATAAATTTCGTAACAAGTGGATTCAGCACAGAATTCCTTCCCAGTGTATCATGTTTACAGTAACTGAAGTTATCCAGCAGGATAATCATGATCTGTAACAGGAGATGCAGGCACATATATTAGTCTAATATAGTGCAGTCTTTATTTAAAAGAAAAAAGCAAGTGTGTCTTAAACCATGACTAAGAGGTCTGCCAAAAAGAACCTGGAAAATTATATAGGGAAACTGTATACATTACTTATGGCAACTTTGTTTCAAGCTAGATAGGAAATCACATGTATGGTAGGTATAAAAGGAGACAACGCAGCGTATTTTAATAGGACCCTTGCAGAATCTCCAGACTATTGATTTCCTTGTCTCTGCACCATTAAACTTGCAATACTGAGCACCTTCTCTGCCAATCTGGACTGAGCATATGTCTTTAGACAGTTGCCTGTAAAACAGGCTTAAATTGATTTAAGGATCACCTTATAAACAATACAGTTCCCGTTAAACTTCAAAACCTAAAAGAAAAATTAGCTTAGATTTCTCTTTACTATTGTCGCTTGAAAGCCATTTCCTTTGTATAACATAATTGATTATCCTGTGGACTTTTGAGGGATTGCCAGTTAATTTCTAGACATTCCTCAAGGGCAGGGAGCATTTCCCCTGCTTCTCTTGTATTCGCTCCCATAGATACTGGGTTGGTGTCCAGGGACAGGTTAGTGTCAAAAATGCCTTCAGCAAGTGCACTCGCTACACTGGAGCACTGGCCTCCTTAGGTTATCATTAGCTGTCAGGATGCCCAGCTGGAGCCAAGGTTAATGCATGTTTGTATGTCTACTTAAACGTAGAACAATACCTGGCCCCAAGCCAGTGCTCAACAAACATTTGCTAAGTGGAAATACAACTTGACAATTTGTTTATGGGAAATAAATCCTAAATGGCTCTCAAGGAAATATTTTTAAAAATATATTTAATTGATTATGCTATTAAAGATGTCCCATTTCTCCCCCTTTCTTCCCCTCCACCCTGCACACCCTCTCCCACCCCCATTCCCCCCACTTCAGTTCAAGTCCGTGGTTTGTATGTACAAGTTCTTTGGCTTCTACATTTCCTATACTATTCTTAACCTCCCCCTGTCTATCTTCTACCTACCATTTATGCTACTTATTCTCTGTACCTTTCCCCCGTCCCACTCCCCCACTGATAACCCTCCATGTGATCTCCATTTCTGTGATTCTGTTCCTGTTCTAGTTGTTTGCTGTGTTTGTTTTTTTTTTAGTTCGATTATTAATAGCTGTGAGTTTGTTGTCATTTTACTGTTCATATTTTTTATCTTCTTTTCCTTAGATAAGTCCCTTTAACATTTCATATAATAGTGATGATGAACTCTTTGAACTGGACCTTATCTGGGAAGCACTTTATCTGCCCTTCCATTCTAAATGATAGCTTTGCTGGATAGAGTGATTTT